>JACCGJ010020653.1:0-15168 GCA_013407085.1 Atriophallophorus winterbourni
ACTCAGAACGTTGCTCTTGAAGAGTCTGATCTTCGTGTTAATGCTGAGAGCGAAGGATTTCCAAATGGAATTCAGCATGCAGAATGCGTGGTTCGCCTTCCCGATCATTATCCTGACCTCATCTTCACAGTCACCATTTACAGTCAGTTTGCTCTCAAGGTAGACTGTATCTGTAACCTCACTGAGCGGTTGACCGTCCTCGAACACTGGTGGTTGTTCCGGAACATTCTTCCGCATTACCTACGATTTACCAGCGTTAATTTCTAAACCCATCGTCTTGCCAATTGCCGATAGTCGATCGCTCTTGTTCTGGATGTCACTGATCTTGCATGCCAAGAGGGCAACATCATCCGCATCGTCCAGGTCTTCCTGCGGTCCCGCTGGGGTCCATGGAATGCCTGCTGCCGTGACATCGGTCACCTGCCTCATAATCCAGTCTATTGTTAGGGAGAAGAGTATCGGTGAGAGGATACATCCTTGCCTCACTCCCGTACGAACCTCAAACTTCTGAGTGAGCATTCCATTGTGGGCGACTTGGCATTCAAAGTTCTCATAAAAGGCTTTATGAGATTTACTATATTTGAAGGTATACCATAATGACGGAGGATTTTCCATAACACTGGTCGATGAACGCTATCGAAGGCCTTCTGGAAGTCGATGTAGGCCACACATAGCACTGCATTCCATTCATGTGTCTGCTCCAGGATCTGACGGAGGACAAAGATTTGATCAATGCAAGATTTTCCTTTCCTGAACCCGGCTTGCTCTTGTCGTAAAATGGATTCAACTGTGTTGGAGACACGTCGGAGAATGATGATGACGTTCGCACACAATAATTTACGTATGTATCAAATCACAAGCCTGATCAAGGCAAAGTGCCACACAGTCATAGACTGCACGTGGGCTAAAATACCGTCAGGTTGCCCAAGCCTAGACAGATACGAGAAACAAAGTATTGGGTCGCCAGAATGTTTCAGAGCACAGCTCACTACAGGTGGTCAATCAATTTAGCACGGTATTAACCATATAGCACAACGGTACTGGTAGATTGAACATTCGTACGACGTACAACAAGGCCGATAAGCAACCGAGAAATGTGACAGAAAAACCTACCAAGATTCAGGATCGGCCACACCATCGAATAAACCACCGTTCGACCATTGATCCAACATGTCGTGAGCCAACAAGAGATGCGCAAGCAGAACCGGTTTGCGATGTTCTTCCGAGCGCTCTGTGGCCACAGATGTGCCGTAGACGCGATTCAAATCCAAACAATCAGATGACTCGGGGAGCGATTGATAAAAAGGACTGTGACGAAATGCCAACTCAAGGTTAGCCTTGCATTGCATCTATCGAGAAAGATGGATAACAGCTGGTTGATGGGCTAAGAAATGGGGTAAAAACATGGGGCAATTCGAAGTATTCTGTGCACGTTTGTGCAATCGTGCAGTACTTTGTGCTGTGCGGCTAACACCGTGCTATATTGATTGGCCAGAGGTAGTGAGCTGCATGCTTAAACACACTGGAGTCTCACTATCATTTAGGCCTGGGCAACCTGACAGTATCTTAGCCCACGTGCAGTCTCTGACTGTGCGGCACTTTGCCTGGATCAGGTTTGTGTGCTTTCATTCATTCATTATCATTTCTATTCCGCCCTCATATCTGTCTAGGCCTGGGTAACCTGACAGTATCTTCGCCCACGTGCAGTCTCTGACTGTGGGGCATTTTGCCTGGATCAGGCTTGTGCATTCATACCATACCATAGCATTCTGCCTTTAGATCTAATCACCGCAACTGAATAGGGTGTACTGGCAAGATTTGATGAAAGGCAATTAAGTTGTCTCAAATCGCGCTATAGCTATTACAGGATCACCATGACAATTCCTCCGATTCTTCTTTTTAATATTATTGAAAATAGCATTACAGCGTTATCACGGTTCAGCCAAATTAATTGATGAGAAAATCCGCGTTTATAAGCCTTTCGGCATAGATGGAATCACCACCTCAAGCCATAATAACGACAGGAGTGTTGGCCTTTTTCCGTCGATGTTCAACGCAGGTGCTTCATGAGCGCAAACTCCGCACTAATTCGCGGGTTACAAGCTCCCCAACAAAGTTCAAAGCGAAATGTGGTACCGGTCGTCTGCAGACGCCAAAAGCACGCCTAACAACAATGACTTCAAAAAGAGGCAACCAGTAGTATATTTGTGCAATAACACAATCGAAGCAAGCGTATGTATGAAACTACTAGAATGATCCAAGAAAAGTGCCGCATAGCCAGTTTACCAGGCTTAGACAGCTATGATAATGACAATAACACGGCTAGATCTAGATCGCCAAGAGACGTTTGAGTATCACTAAAGATACACAACTAGCAGATATACAACACAGACAAAATAAAGAACACATTCATATCCTGATGTCACGAGAACACAATTAGGCATGACGGAATAGCAATCGTCATTATGACAGAGGAAATCACAAGCACGGATCCAGAAAAATGTGACACAGCCAGAGGCTGCTTGTGGGCAGACACGCTGTTCAGTTTCCCATGCTTAGGTAAATATAAAGGAGAAAAATGGCAATGAGCCTCCAGTTGAAACTCGATATAGTACGGCTACCTACGTAGTACAGAAGCACTGCACGAGTGCACATCCATGGTATGAAAGCACAAGCGTGATCCAGGCAAAGTGCCGCACAGTCAGATACTGCACATGGGCTAAGATCAGGTTGGCCAGGCCTAGACAGATATGAGGAAGAAAAAAGAACAGCACACCCATGCCTCATAGCGAGTCGATTCGCTAACCAATATTGATCAAGGCTCTAAATGAGTTTCTTACAAGAGTATCGCAACTGGACGCAGTATTGAGAAGCCATTTTCAGAGCAGAGCAAGTGATATCCATGCAAGTCCAGGGAATTTCATTGTCATAAATATCAACACTGCCGAAGATTGTGATGTTGGCAGATCACAGCCAGACAGGCAGCATCGAGTGTCTTAGTGGAGAAATATGACGTACATTGTGTGTCGCCAGAAAACGAAGATGGAGTGTGGTCAGTTTTGTCTGTGAGGGATAAACTGCCATCAGTTATCATCTTCTTAATTTATCTGTCTAGTCCAAAGCACGTTGAAGGATTTGTAGCATACACACACGTAGTCACTAATTAACAATCTACACGAGGTTTTGCGCATTATCATCAGAGATAGTATAACATCGACAGCAAGCACTGACTGTTTGATTGCCATACAATAATGGCACGATAAAATTTTCGATCGAAACTTATTCGACTGCATGTTGTATTTGAGGCGCAGACCTGCCTGACCGCAGCTTGTTTGCGCCCACTCTTCTATAGATTCCATAGCTGTTTCAGTCCACCTTTCCCAATATTTCAGGATTCTATTTTGTCAAGATAACGTGTTATTTCAGTATTCGGCACTTGCTTACGGTGTACTGCTATCCCGGAGGATAATGACTAACTCTCACCTAGACATGAGAAGGAAAAGAATATCATGTTACTACGAATGTCTGTTACAACTAGCGTTCCGATAAAATCGTTTACATTTGTGAATTGAAGCAACAAGTCCAGTACCTGCATGATTAATTAACCACATTTGAATGGACACGCGGATTTGCCCTCATGAAAACTGTAAACCAACACCAAAACAACAGCAAAACTCTAACGAACCAGATTTTGCTGTAACTTATCCGTGGGCTTGGAGTCGCTCGCTTTGTTCGAGTGAATCGTGTCAGAAATGGTAGATTTTCTCAATTGTCTCAAACGACTTTGAATTTCGGGAACGGAGAATGAAATTGGCAAAAGCCGGTTGATTTCTGACTTTTCATCCGGTCTCGTGGGTACCAGATGCGGATCGAACAGTCGACGTTTGACCCCATCCCTCAGACCGGTTAATCCCGGCCCGGCACGTCTTCGGCCACGATTCATGTGATCGAGAAACCAAAGTAACAAAACTGAAACCAGAATGATACCGGGTCAAACTCATCAACATCATCACGGAGAGCATTACACCCGTATGTATGTATGAAATGACAAGCCTGATCCACAGTCATAAACTGCACGTGGATCGAGATACTGTCGGTTTTTCCAGGCCTAGACAGACGTGAGAAAGGAAAATAGCAATGGCAGTGGGACTCCAGCGTATTTTCTAATGCAGCTTATTACCAATGACGATTGCACTTCCATGCACATTAAACCGGTTGCAAGTAGCGAGTGCTTCGGTGACACACAACTATTACATGTCATATGCACGGATGCGCAATCGTGCAGCATTTATGTGCTGTGCGGCTAACAACGTGCTAAATTGATTGGCCACCGGTAGTGAGTTGCATGCTGAAATACGCTGGAGTCTCACTACCATTTCCTGTTCTTTTTACTTATATCTTTCTAGGCCTGGGCAACCTGACAGTATCTTTGCCCACGTGCAGACCCTGACTGTGAAGCAGTTTGCCTGGACCAGGCTTGTGCTTCATACATACATACATACAGTGCTTTCATACATACATATATACAGCTGAGCTAACACCGTTTCAAATTGGTTTGCCACTTATACTGAGTTGCTTGCGGAAACACACTAGAGTCTTATGCGCCTTGTCCTGGGCGACCTGAGGTTATCTTAGCCTACGTGCAATCTATGACTGCGCGGCACTTTGTCTAAATCCAGGATTGTGATTTCATACATAAAAAATATGTAGAAAGATAAGCCCATTCACAATCGATAGGGTGTCTACATATAAACTAAAACAGGGATCCAATCAATTTTCTGCAAAGATTACATGGTTAATATTCCGATTATTTCCTTGCGGGTTTCACCCGTGCACTGGAATGAGCTTTATCTCACCACTTCACTGTGTGACAGAAAAGTTATCAGACACGTAGAAAGATACATATAAAGGCCGCAATGAAACACAAATCGAAACAACACCTCATATTGATGCATGGAAGTGAACGCCGTAAGAAAGCTGTCGTGTTGCTGTTGTTATATTTGTTGCTGATGTCGCTCTACTCGTTCACGAAACTTGTTTGAATGCATGTTCCATTCGAGGTGTAGGCACCTCTACCCCGTTTGTTTGTGCTTACTCTTTTATAGAAGCCGTAGCAATTTAAGTCCCACCTTCCCCATCTTTTAGGATTTTACTTTTTCATGGTTGTATGGCAGTTAAGCATTCGGTACGTGCTGCCGGTGTATTGTTGTCTTTGATGATGATGATGTTATATTTGTTTACGAAACTTGACTGTATACCTGTTCCATTTAAGGTATAGGACCTCATGCGAAGCAGATTAATCACAGTTTTAGATCTAGATATGGGAAGCTTGATGTTACTTTAGCTCACGGACCACAGCGGAGAAGACAAATCGTTAAAACAGCCATCCACTCAGTTGTGAAGGCCTGAGTCAAACGGCAGTCTGACCATTCTTACAGTGAAGCCACTTCGAGTTGGAAGCAGTAAACAAAACCGGCGTGACCCTAGCAAGGACAATTTGGTTGATTAACTTGTTTCTCTAGCTGTATGTTGCAACTGCATGGGAAATTACAGATTATTACTTTTCGTATAAATATTAAAACCTAGAACATCCAATCATGTATTAATGCGTCGGGAACACCGTGCTAGGCATTATCTACTAGTACTAAACGGCATGCTGCAATCCATTCCTTGTTCTCACATTTTTTAGGTTTAACGGGTGCACGCATAGATGTAGTAAAGCACCAGTAATGACCCAAGCAACGTGCAGTGACTACATGGTTGGAATACAGCCAGGTTTTTTATAAATGAATAGATACACAACAAAACGTTTACTATACAGGGTCTGAAGTGTTGTCACATACCCATGAACACGGATGTGCAATCGTGCAGTATTTCTGTGCTGTGCGGCTAACGTCGTACTAAATTGATTAGCCACCGGTAGTGAACAGCATGCTGAAACATGCTGGAGTCTCACTACCATTTCTACTTCTGTCTGTCTAGGCCTGGGAAATCTGACTGGCTTGTGCTTTCACATCACATCATGAACACAATTGGCAATCCTGGCTTTACCCGAGTGGTACAAAAGTACAGGATAATTGGACACCGTGATTCGATGAGAACATGGCAATCACTTAGGCAGGAGTCTCGTCACCATTTATATTTCTCCCTCATATCTGTCTAGGCCTGGGCAACCTGACAGTATCTTAGCCCACGTGCAGTCTCTGACTGTGCGGCACTTTGCCTGGATCAGGCTTGTGCATTCATTCATTCATCACTTAGGCAGTGTTGTGTTCCCGATACACCGTGTCGGGGGCACTGAGCAGAAGACGAGTGCACGCTGCAGATAGACGATCGCAGTTTTAGGTCTAGATATGAAAGCGTGACTTTACTTTAGCTCATGTGTAGTCTATTCGACTGCTGGACGCTGTCTGGTCAAAGACTGGTGATTTTATATACTCGTGCCCACAAAATAATATTCAAGGCAAGTAGGTGAGATAACGAGAATGAGAGCAAGAGGTAAAAATACCACCGAGCAATCTTCGACATGCTCAATGGGAGTTTTTCGCGAATGGAAAAGGGTTATAGTAGGGAAATAACACAGTTTTGTTAGTAAAGCCATTACCACTACCGGATTGCATTGAAGAACTTCTGGCACCATCATGTAACTTGTCACAGAAAGCGAAAACACCGCATTTGAATGGAATACTGACACATGTCTTCGCGTCAATCTACACTTGAGGTTTTACCACCATATGCATAGAAACAAGGTCAAATTCCCCGGTCAAGGGAATTTATCACTGGCCATCATCACTGTTGAAGATTGTCTGCTTGAGCCAAAATATCATTTTGTATATCTTGGTTAAAACAGTGCAGATAACCTCTCGCTAGACACGGAGGTTGATAAGAGGGTTGGCAGATTTGAACTTTCATGTCTGGGGCAACCGCAAGTTGACCGTGAAAACAACGCGTGCGTACTAAATGTTTTACAGTATTACAGTAAAACATGGATCATCAACGCAAGACACGAATAGAAGCTGAATGTTTTCAACTCAGGGAGCATCAGTCGCATCCTGAACATATCGTGGTCGACATCGACCGATGGACATCAACCACATATCAGGCACATATATCAATGATGGAAAAATAGACAAAATTGGAAATATACAGATATATTTACAGATAACAAGCGGCGTAAATTGATTCAGGAAACCTTTTTGGTGAGCGCGTCAGCACGAGCAGCACGTTCCTTGCGAATTTCTTTGCGCTTCCGCTTTTTCTTCAAACGCGACTGATGAATTCTGATGAGATCCGACTCCTCTACGTTTGGATTGATGGCCAGTTTGGGGTCAGATTTCAATTTGGCGAAACGCGGATCATCATATGCCTTGGCAAGTTCTTCCGTGAAATCAGGTATCGGAGGTTGCGGTTGGGATGAAGGCTCAACAGACTTTTTCATATCCGAACGAGTCTGTTCTACACCAATTCCTAAGCGTGTTCTAACCTTATTGTACAGACGCGTTGAAACGAAATAGCCATGCATGTAGGCACGTAAAAACTGCGTTCCGATCAGTTCCAACATCCCAAGCTCACCCAACTCACGTTTGGTAATAAATTTATACCCATCATACATTGTGGTGACATCGGGTTCACACTCGAGCACAAGCTGATCCAAATGAGCACACCAAGAAGGTGCGGCACCAAGCAAAGGGATGAAATAGGTGGATATTTTCGGAGACTCCGTTGCGACCATGATCAACCCGCTATCAGCAAAATGATGCATCCAGTTACACTCGAAACGGCCAGTGTCGAAACCAACAAACATCTTCCCGCTATCAACAAACCACGTTTTCAGACAATTGGGCATCAAAGCGATCAACTTATCTTCGTGAAATTCGATGGTTTTAATCGGTTTACGAAATTCTGTATCACGCGTATGCCACGGAGAACGATTCTGTCGTAAATCATAGATATACGCCATGCCATCTGATGTGCCCACCGCAACGTTCATGGAATCTTTTAACTTGAGGCAATTAACGCCTGCGATTTTCTTGCGTTTCCCAGTGTTTGCATCAGCCATGTCATCGGGAGGTGTGGCATATTGTGACACATCGATGCCCAGAACGTGCTCCGCACATCGTGTATCCCAGCCGTCGATACGACCAAGAGTTGACGAGCACATGAGAAGACCATGTTCCAAGCCGTACACACAAGCGGTAAAGCCATGCGCTGTTCCTTTGAGACGTTCGTTTACAAGTGGTGTATTAAACCGGCCTTCACATAAATTCATTCGGTAGACAGAACTTTTTGACGATGCTAGAAACAAATCACAGGTGAACGGGGAATAAGCCAAATCCACTCCTGGGTTGGGTATGCGAAACTTGAAGAAATGACCACCAACAGCATGTATATCAACCCAACGTTCCTCCTCAAGCAGGGCGAATTTCGAATAATCATCACTCAAAATTTGCATACGATAGGGCAGGTAATCAACACAGCGATCAAACTTTAGAGACAAGTTTTCCAATTCGTAACACTTGACCCTAGGTTTATATCGTCCCAGGGTGAAAAGGTACTGATTGTCGGGGGTAACAGTGATATACGTGGCAGAATCTGGCATTTCTAACTCCTGAATAAGTTCTACGTGTTTGGCCAAACTGGAATCTTGGGACATTTTACGCTTTTTCTCGGCACGCGACGCCCATTCCGGTAAAGAGCGATTGGCTGTCAGGTTGTACACTTTTACGCCATTTAGTTTGAAAACATTCATGGTCTGAAATCGAAATTAGAAAAAAAGATCAATAAAAAGGCCATGTTTGATGATAAAGATCGCTTGAGAAATGAACACAAACGAAATAAGTGAAGACAGGCAGACCAATAAAATGATAAAATAGAAATCCAATAAAACGAGCAAGCATACGCGCACCCTCATTGAGGATAAAGTATGTATGTGTGAAATCACAAGCCTGATCCAGGCGAAGCGCCGCACAGTTACAGACTACATGTGGATTAAGACACTGTCAGGTTACTCAGTATGTATGTATGTATGTATGTATGTATGTACGAAAACAGAGATAGGAAAATGAAAATGCTGAGAATAGCAGGATCCAAAAAGAAGGGAAGTACATCGGATTAAATGGGCCGCATTTTAATTAAAACATTCAAGAAACCATGACTATGATCGCGGATTCTGGTATTATCAGGGATTCACCACAGGAGGTAAGTACCCTTTCATCCATTCAAACCTTTGAGAACAGTTCGGGCAATTCTACTACGACTGTTTCACCTCTCACCTTAAAAAATACCTGGTGGACTTCGTCGGGACGCGGCGCCTTGTGTCGCCTTAGAGATTGGAGTTTTCTCCGTATTTCTTCGATACTAGACGAGGCTAAGGGCGCTGACCATTGCAAAGGGGATCGAGGAATGTCGGTGGTGTCTACAGGAGGGTAGTGATTAAAATGCAGTCTGAAATATTCTCTCCATCTTTCTAAAAGCTTATTAAGGTTCGTTATTCACGAACTACCGACCTCGAGAATAGTTTCACTCAGACCTCGTGGCTAATTGCCACAGACACTAATCAACTGGTATAACCTTCGCATGTTACCTGTACCAGATGCTCTTTCCATCAACAAAGCGCGTTCTTTTAACTTAAACTTCCGGTCGAGCCACAAGATCTCTTTGAATAGGACTCTAAGGCACTTCCAATCATCTTTATACTTTAAACCACTCGGTAAGGTGCTGCGCTGGTCGAATAGCGCAAGGGACTCCGCATAGATTCAGCGGTGGTGGTAGATACAAACTGCAGCATTCAGACGCACAGTCATAGAGGGCATGCTTAAAGCAGGGTCATTGACGGTTTAGCTCGACCGACTGATTTTTGAAAGAGTAAACGATAGTGTCCAAAAATCTAGCTTTTAATTCAGGCAGTGATAAAACGTTTGCGTCTAGCGTGAGACGCTTCGGTTTGTGTTTGACTCCGAATTGAAGATTAATTGTTGCGCACACTCAAGCATTATCAGAATCTACACTAGTATTCCAGTAAGATCTTAAGTTTTTGACAATACCTCACCACTTGTAGCTTATCGCGATAAGGTCAAGCGGTGCCGAAGTAAGTTGCGATGGGGAACGGCAAGTAGCTAGATGGCGCTTGGGATGTCAAAAACATGTATGTATGAAAGCACAAGCCTGATCCAGGCAAAGTGCCGCACAGTCAGAGACTGCACGTGAGCTAAGATACTTTCACGTTGCCCATGCCTAGACAGATATGAGGAATAAAAACAACAGGAAATGATAGTGAGATTCCAGCCTGTTTCAGCATGCAGCTCACTACCTCTGGCCAATCAATTTAGTACGGTGTTAGCCGCACTGCACAAAAGTACTGCACGATTGCACATCTATGCAAAGCAGCCAGTTGCTTGTGTAAACTTAATAAGTTAAAATAATTAAGCGTTATTTAAAATGTGCGTCCCAAATGAGATAAATAAATAAGTAAATGGTTGCCGTGAACAAATGTTCATCTTCTAAAGGTTTTTCTTTTAGACAATCAAAGTATTGCATCTGTTGTAGACTTATCATTAAAAACATGTGGAGGTGAGGAAGAGGTGGTGGTCGTCACAGAGAGACAACACTTTCTCTTCATTGTCTGTTTGATCACCTAGCATCTCATACTTCCCCAAGGTAGTGCTTGAAATGGGCTATGGATCCAACTCGAGCATTGAAATTACCGGCAAGCACTAGTGTATCGCCCCTGCGTGCATTCATCAAGAAAAAACGTTCTTCGTAAAATCCGTCCTTCATCTCCTTTGCCCACCGTGCGTTGGTGCGTACGCGAGATTACGAACAGACTGGCTTGCCGAAATACCTCCACGTTGGTGCCAGCTGGGTGGGCTCGGTTCCCCGAGCTCAGCGAAAGGTTCGGCGGTGGTGTCTGAGGGTGTGGTGGGTTTTCGCCTGACAAGCGTTCTCCCTATTGTGATGATATTTTACCGTTCCTGTTTTCTATTACTAACTGTATTCCTATTTCGCACCTTAGTATTACCGTTCTATATTCCAGATTGCATACCTCGGTTTCTAGAAGATTAAAGCCTAGTTCTCGGGCCTTCGTCTTTTGATATTCTTACAATCGGATCTAACATTCATAATCACAACAATTTAATCTTCTAGAAATGGATCGACTACTTCGTCCTGAACGCTTTGAAACCGCCCCAAACGCATCTGATGCTGCAGACTCGTGGGAACATTGGTTCTATACATTCACAAACTTTCTTGATGTTATAGACACACATAAGCCAGACAAATTGAAGACACTCATCCATTTCCTTTCCCCGTCTGTGTATAAACTCGTGTTTCAATGCACTTCCTATGAATCAGCTATTTCTACTTTGCAGTCAACCTACGTACAATCGACGAACGAAGTTTTTGCTCGACATCTACTAGCTACGTGTAAGCAAGATTCCAGCGAAAGCCTCGATCAGTTTTTGCAGCGACTCCGCTCGCTCTCACGGGACTGTAACTTCAAATCTGTAACTGCTGTCGAGTATCAAGACGAAGCCATACGTGATGCTTTCATTACGGGAATGTCTTCGAATTCTATCCGACAACGCTTGCTCGGAAATAAATTTCTAGACATCCAAACTGCTTTTGACCAAGCCAAGTCTCTAGACATGGCGCAGAAGCAATCACATTCTTATACATCACCCATCCAGGAAATTCCTTGTAACACTGTGCAAACAGAAATGCCTA
This sequence comes from Atriophallophorus winterbourni, assembly GCA_013407085.1. Taxonomy (NCBI): domain Eukaryota; kingdom Metazoa; phylum Platyhelminthes; class Trematoda; order Plagiorchiida; family Microphallidae; genus Atriophallophorus; species Atriophallophorus winterbourni. Next base: position 11,722 of record JACCGJ010020653.1, read on the forward strand.
GCCACCAAAACATACCGATAGATTCAGTCCCAAATAAAACGTTGGCCAGCATCAACCGGAAGCTCCAAGGCCTTTGCTACTTTTGTGGTTATGATAGACATCCTCGTCACAAGTGTCCTGCTCGTGATGCAGTCTGCAAGGCATGTGGAAAAATGGGACATTTTCGATCGGTATGCCGTTCGTCCAAATCTGATAAACATGTTGCATCTGCATCACCATTTGTAGCATCCTCTGTCATCACCGCTGCTGCTCCAGCTTGTCTCTCAAATGCAATCACTAAAGTCATTGTGAACGGTGTGAAGTTAGATGCATTGATCGATACCGGAAGTTCAGAAAGTTTTGTATGCGAATCCATTGTTCATAAGCATAAATTTCCTACATATCAATCACACAGCGAAATCATTTTAGCTTCTACGCAATTACGAAGCCATACCAAGGGACATTGTGTTGTTTCTTTGTCGCATAACGGAACAGTATATAACGATGTTAAGCTTTCCGTACTCCCACACTTGTGCACTGATATCCTTCTCGGACATGACTTTTTAAAACATCACGAAAGCGTTCAACTCTCGTTCCAGGGCGATCGCCCTACCTTCTCTGTATGTGGTCTCACGACATCTAGTCTGCCCGCGCCTACGTTATTCGCGCATTTATCGCCAGCATGCCAACCAATACGAATTAAATCACGGCGGTTTAGCCAAGCTGACGAATCGTTTATCAAATCTGAAGTAAACAGATTAGTTACTGACGGTATAATTGAACCATCCAAGTCTCCTTGGCGTGCCCAAGTGCTCGTAACCACGAATGAACGTCAAAAGAAGCGTATGGTGATTGATTACAGTCAAACCAACAATCGTTTCACTGAACTTGATGCGTACCCCCTGCCTCGTATAGACGCCATCATTGAAAAGATATCCCGCTATGAAGTATACAGTACACTTGATCTAGAAAGCGCGTATCATCAAATCCCTATCAGAGAAGACGAGAAAAAATTCACTGCATTTGAGGCTTGTAATAATCTGTATCAATTTTGCAGAATACCATTCGGTGTGACTAATGGTGTAGCTTGTTTCCAGCGCGCTATTAATGAATTAATTCGCAAAGATAATCTCGATGGAACATATGTTTATGTTGACAATATAACGGTTTGTGGAAAAGATATAGCCGAGCATAATCGCAACTTGGATAAATTCTTACACATTGCAAAACAGTACGGATTGACACTCAACGACAAGAAGTGCATTTTTGCTGCGAATGAGATTTGTTTATTAGGATATAACGTTTCATTCGGGAAGATCAAACCTGATCCGGATCGCCTTAAACCATTAATTCTCCTTCCTCCGCCTACGGATCTGAAGTCACAGCAACGGGTAATTGGTATGTTTGCGTACTATTCTCAGTGGTTTTCGAAATTCTCCGATAAAATTCACCCCCTCATCCGCAACACGGAATTTCCGTTGTCTAAAGATCTCTTACGTAGCTATGATGCTCTCAAGGCAGAATTAATGGAAGCTGCAGTAATGACCGTAGACCGAAACGTGCCTTTGGTGGTCGAAACTGATGCATCTGATATCGCTATCTCTGCAACACTGAACCAAAATGGCCGTCCAGTAGCATTCTTTTCTCGAACACTAAGTTCTAGTGAACGAAGACATTCTGCTGTAGAAAAAGAGGCATACGCTATCATAGAAGCAATTAGAAAATGGCGGTATTATCTACTGGGGACGCATTTTAAATTGATAACCGATCAGCGATCCGTCGCTTTTATGTATGATTCGAAGCTCGGTGAAAAAATAAAAAACGACAAAGTTCAACGCTGGCGCATTGAGCTATCTCAATTCTCTTATGATGTAATCTATCGACCCGGAACCCAGAATCAAGCTGCAGATGCGCTCTCGAGAGCTTACTGTTCATCAAGTCATTCGTTAATTGATTTGAAAATCGTACATGAAAACATGTGTCATCCAGGCGTGACCCGTTTTTTCCATTTTGTTCGGTCCAAAAATCTACCGTATTCCCTTGATGATGTGAAGACAATCATTCAGCAGTGCTCTGCTTGTCGTGAGCTCAAGCCCAAGTTTCATAAACCGGATGTTAATTACTTAATAAAAGCCACCCAACCGTTAGAACGTTTGAGTTTCGATTTTAAAGGACCCATTCCTTCATCAACAAGTAACAGTTACATTCTGACCGTGATCGATGAATATTCCCGTTTTCCTTTCGCATTTCCTTGTCCGGATATGAAGGCTTCCACGATCATACAGCGCCTTATTGATCTGTTTTCAATATTTGGTCTACCCTCCTTCATTCATTCAGATAGAGGTGCTTCATTTATGTCTGCGGAGTTAAAAACATTCCTACACAAACATGGAGTGGCCACTAGTAGAACCACAAGCCATAACCCACGCGGTAATGGGCAAGTAGAGAAACTGAATGCTACTCTATAGAAAACAGTCTCATTGTGCTTACGTTCTCGAAACTTAAAAATTGATCAATGGGAGTCGGTGCTACCGGACGCGCTACATTCTATTCGTTCACTTCTGTGTACAGCCACCAACGTTACGCCTCATGAAAGAATGTTCCGTCACCTTCGCAGTTCCGTAACCGGCAGCTCTTTACCTCAGTGGCTATTAGCTCCCGGCCGTGTACTACTTCGAAGAAATACAGGGTCATCTAAATATGACTCTCTGGTCGAAGAGTTTGACCTGGTTGAGAGCAATCCCGAATATGCTCACATACGATTTCCAGATGGTCGAGAAGAAACTGTTTCACTGCGTCATCTTGCACCAGCCGCAGATCCAGTTGAATATCCTGATAGCAGTTCACAAAATGAAGCTTTACCGGAAAATTCTGAGCATCAAAGTACCAAACCGGAAAATGCCGATAATCAATTGTCCACTGAAGATTTATTTATCAAGCAGCAGCGAACAAGACCATATTGTCTTCGTAATCGTGAAGTGTGAAACCTGAATGAGTCAAACTATTGTACGCGTTTTTTTCGGCGAGGGAGAATGTGATGATATTTTACCGTTCCTGTTTTCTATTACTAACTGTATTCCTATTTCGCACCTTAGTATTACCGTTCTATATTCCAGATTGCATACCTCGGTTTCTAGAAGATTAAAGCCTATTTCTCGGGCCTTCGTCTTTTGATATTCTTACAATCGGATCTAACATTCATAATCACAACACTGGAAGGTGCGATTTGCCCCCCTCTAAAAGGCAATAGTAAGGCCATATTTAGAATACTGTATCCAGGCTTGGAAGCCGTATTACCAGAAGGATATCGTGCAGCTAGAATTGGTACAGAAGCTGGTCACTCGCATGATCGAAGGGTTAGCATACACCAATTATGAAAATCGTCTATTAGCACTGGGACTTTTCTCGCTTAGGAGGAGGCAACTTAGGAAAGATCTTATAGAGACCTTCAAGGTTGTCAAAGGATTA
>JACCGJ010020656.1:0-28920 GCA_013407085.1 Atriophallophorus winterbourni
AATACCCTGACGAATTCCGTGCAGCAAATGACTTTATTTGGTGGCGAGTCACACACGCCACGTCGCATTGCCATCATTGGACACATGTGGCTTTTTATAGGGAAATAGTTTGCCAGACTAAGACCCACCACGTCCTCCGGTTCTGCCACCGTTCCTAACAAGAAGCGTATGCGTGCATTCCCACCCGAACGAGCCTTGTGTATTTCATCCTCAAATAGCGACATCTTGCGCCATCTAAACAACTCTAATCTGCAAATTGAAATAAGTGTATCCGGTGTTCAAAACACAAATGGTTCATCGAGTACACAACCGAACGTCTTGCGCCAATCATATGAATTGTCACGCTGACCATCTGACGCCCCCACTTCGGCTGATTCACTGTCATGTGAACCAGGCCTACTATTAATTTTGGCTGATTTGGTGTCAGGTGAATCAGGTTTGTTCTCCATCTGATCCGAATTAATGTCGGAAAATTCAGTCACAAAATCCGACTGAGCTGATTCTGTGTGAGGTAACTCAGCTTCCTGATCACAACCGACAACAAAAAGGTCATTATCCTCAGACGTTCCACACGCAAGCCCCTGCAATATCCAACTCAGCAATGTCTTCGTTGCGAACGGACGGCCTCTTCCACCGAGCCGCTGTTACAACGCCCAGTGTGCTTCAGGAACGTCGCAATCAATCAGCACTGTCACCGGCTGATCATGAACATCAAATAATTCAACACCCTTCAAATAATCATAACGTTCACGCAGAGCACTATTTGACGATTGTGACACATATGGCAAGGTTTCTACGGTGTAAGCATTCAAAACCTAAACGAATTATCCACCATCTGCAGAAAGAATATTAAAGTTCACACGGGAGCAGTTCATTACCCGTTGATTGCCTAAAGTTGTAAACGACACTTGAGCTTGGCACAGGCATACAAAATTTCTCAACAAAACTCTGCGAGATCAAAGTTGTATCAGAGCCGTAATCAAGTAAAGCCACGACTGCAACAAGTCCAACTGGCGTGTCAATGTTCACTGTCAGGTAGCCTAAGCTTACTGCTGTACTGAGAGCAGTAACACTGCAGTTTATACTTTTCAGTTGCTCATTAGGACGATCATAATGCAGTGAAGAATGGTGTCGTCTACTACAAACTTCAACGGGGCAAGTATTCGTAATCTTGCAATCGAATGCCCTGTGAGACCCGCATTAGCAAACGTAACATATTCCATGCTGCTTAGCCATATTCCATCTGGCTTTTACGTCAGCCTCCTGATAAACAGGACAATCTTCTATCTTATGAGGTCCTCTACATTGAAAACATTCAACCAGCATTGGCCTCGGTTCCCTCGTAGTCATAAACACCCTCCTTCCATCTGGCATTCTTGGTTTCTCTGATGGCTTCGAAGAGACAGATGTTCTATTTATTAGCATGCCAAATCTGCTCCTGGCAATTCTCGCTCTCCGAGATACGAACGCGGTCAGACTGGCAAAATCAACTTCTGACCCGTCAGCAAGCATTGTATCCGCTGCGTCAGCCCACTGCTGTTGTAACGCAACAGGGAAGCATTTCACTAATCCTTCCAAAGTTGTGGCTGAATTCAAATCAGCGTCGCACTTCATTTGCTTCAATGTGATTTGGCAATTTTCCATTTTTATGGCCAAATCAGACAAACCATCGACTTTGTTGGAAAGTCTTCTAGCTTCATCAAGCAACTCCTCTAATGTTGACCTGGCAATTACATGTGGTAGTCCGAACAAATCTTTCAAAATCATCTTTGCCCGCGTATAACCCTCAGTGGGTTGTAGCATGACACATGCATCAATTGCTTTTCGAGCCTTGCCCCGACAGTAATACATCAAATACAACAGTCGCTGGCCTGGATCCATAAGCCTCGACTCAACGTAACATTCAAACTGTTTCAGGAACTTCCAATAGTCTATCGGATTACCGTCGAAGTAGGATAATTCTACTTTAGGCAATCCCATACTCATGTTCATCGCTGGTTGCAAATAGCTTACCGCCGAGTCGAACCCTTCAGATTTGCTACTCGTACCGGCGATCAAGTTAACTTCTTCAGCGACTCCTCGTCGTTCCTTTGTCAAGCGCTCTATCGTTGATCTAGCAGCATCTAAATCGCGCTTTAATTGTAACAATTGTTGAGAACTCGCAATGCTATCTCTATCATCATCGTTTTCCTTAGAAGCTCTCTTAGGCATACTAGATGAAATATACAAAAATGTTCCAAAACGACAAAAAATAAATAAAAAGGGGACGTCACCAAAGTTGTGAACAGGGATTGACTGTCAAATGTTCAATGTCACGACGATCGGGGAGTTCTTCGCCAATTTTGCTCAATATAGCTTCAATTGAACGAACCAAAATGCGTATTTTCTCCGGTTGAAACAAATACTGTACCAGTCAGAAGACAAGTTGTGATGCGAATCCAATTGAAACGATCCAACTTGAGCACAGAAACCGAATTGATGTAATTCACGAATTGAGTACTTCTCGCCAAGTTCGAGAAGAATCAAATTCCAAATTAAGTACTCCCAAAATTAGGTACTGTATTGTCTGTGACGTGAGTTACGCGTAGTCCACCCGTTTCTTATTTCGATAAATTCAAAACAACGATTGGGATATTCTACGGTACTGTAATTAACAACAATTACAACAAAAATAACTATACAAACCTTAATTGTATAGGAACGTCACAGCAACATTGGAGCCAAATACTCCAGAATCAAATTCAATTCAAACAAAAGACGACCTGATATAAAAATAAGAAGAATCGATTTACCAAAATGTCGTCCAAACTTTCTGTGACCATCAAAAATGACACTCAAAATAGCGTCCAAAATCAAGCAAAATATTGAAGCCCAAAATGGCAACCAAATTTCGCAACAATGAACGACAATGGCAGAAACAATAAATTAAAACAAACATTTGACCGAAGGCGTGTACAGAAATGATTTACAAGAACAGAAATAATTACAAAAAAAGTTTTATATCAAAATACTGTAGGAAAATAAAACACAAGCAAAATCTATTTCACATAATTCAGGTTTTGTAACTAAGTTCAAAATAAAAGGAATGTTGAAGGGAAAGGAAGAATTTCAAACTACTTTGAACCTTACAGGAATGTAACAAATGTTTTCATCAATTACGGGTACGAGTTTGTTACGTATCCTTTACTGAGGTAATCTTGCAATATTTCATCATATTTTGCCAACAAGGAATTATCTCTGATCAAGCGACCCTTTAAATATCGAATTCTTTTCTCTGCCATTATACGATTACGAGGTCCATGACTGGTATCAAATTTCCACAGAACAGGTGACTCGTAATGTGCGTTTCGTAGGTGTGCGTCGCGCTCGGCTTTAGATAGTGTATATTTATATTTTTACAACAGATACATCGCATATTATCATGATTATCAGAAGCTTCACTGTCAAACAATTTTACGATGTCCTCAGTAATGTCATTTTTTGTGCTGAGACAATCGATCTAAGCTTTACGCATTGCTGTTGAAGGTGGATCAATAATCGTCCATCTCAATTGCGTCAATTGTGCAAATTTTTGTTCTGGTCTGTCTGCTCTGTTTCAGCACCCATTGAACCTCCGGTAAGTTTACTCTCAATGAAATCTGTACTCGTTCATTTGCGATTTGAATTAGCTTGAGATCAAATGAGAGACCTTATTGTGACAATAACGACTGCTTAGGAATAGTCACCTTATTTACTGGGAGAGAATCTATCACGTAAGCCTGATCAATATTTACCATGGTACCTTCATATAACGACTGAATTGCAACGGACGTGACCGCAGTTTTTTGTTTGCGTGTACATGCTCTGAAGTGACATCAATAAATGTTTGTTCACCTAACATCCCTGTTTCTTCGGCTAAATCAGCTGTCCCCATAGTTGCGTCTGAGCCATTTTCTAACAGGGCCTTCTTAAGCACTACCCTATTCGGACCCAGTAACCTCACTGCAATGATTGACCAAAACTGAAAATTCTCGATGTGCTGTTGTTGGCCTCCTTCGGTTGATGTCGACCATGGATGTACATCACAATCGAATGGATTTTTTCATTATTTACAGCTATTTGAATGACTAAACAGTCCGATTCGGGAGGTACAATCTCTCCCGCAGCGCTTGAAACGATGGCCAGAACTCTGTTGTAGGGTGTCAGTTACACGCCGGCGGCGTGATCTGCGTTCAGCGGCCAAGAGATGTATCTGCTCCTCTCAAGCTTGCAGACGACGCTCCACACAGTGCCTCCAATGTCAAGAGAAAGTTATTCCCAACTCGCGTGGTACATGCCAAAAGCTTTCATATCACATTTGCAAACGTCTTTGTACCGCAAGTGCGGTCTGCTCAATGGTTGACTTCCTAATTGCAACTCACCATAAAGTAGATCTTTCGGAATAGGATTATTTTCCATTCTGTAGACATGACCAAGCCACCGCAAGCGGCGCTGTCGCAATAGGGTGAACATGCTCTTTAGACCAGCTTTTCAAAAAACTTCAGCATTAGTCACTCTGTCCATCCACGATATGTTCAGGATACGAAGGATGCTTCGTAGATGGAAAGCATTCAGCTTCCGTTCATGTCTTGCGTGAGTGGTCCAGGTTTCACTGTTGCACAGTAAAGCATTTACTGCGCACGCGCTTTATACCATCATCTTTGTTTTACAATCAGCTTGCGGTTCCTCTAACCACGAGAGTTCAATCGGGACAAAATGACAGCTGCTCTGCCAATCCGATTATCAATCTCCGTGTCTAGCGAGATGTTATCCGCAATGGTTGAACCGAGGTATGTAATCTGATGTACTGATTCAAGCTGACAGTTTCCAACAGTGATGATTGGCGGCGATACAGTCCCTTGTCCAAGGACTTTGGTCTTGCTCATGCTGATTGTTAGCCCAAAGTCTTTGCATGCCGATGAAAAACAGTCCATTAGAGACTGGATGTGCTCTTGGGAGTGAGCAATACAGGCTGCATCGTCGGCAAACAGCAGGTCACGGATTAGTACATTTCGTTCCTCTCAACCGGTTCATGTTGAAACGCTTGCCATCACTTCGCTTGCGTAGGTAAGTACCTTCTGTCCTCTTCCTGAAAGTGTGTTTCAGAAGCAAAACAGAGAAAATGCCGAACAGCGTGGGAGCAAGAACACACCCTTGTTTGAACCCTCGGCAAATTTCAAAGGCTTCTGAGCAGAAACCGTCAAAATTGACTGAGCCATTAATGCCTGAGTGGAACGGAATAGCGAGCTTGAGCATTCTTGGGGGGCAGCCTATCAAATCAAGCATTTTGAGAAGACCATCCCTGCTGACCTAGTCGAATGCCTTCGTTAAATCAATAAAAACAGCGTATAACGGCATACGCTTTTCCCGACACTTTTCTTGAAGTTGTCTCAAAGAGGAGATTATGTCAACGGTTGATCTTCCCTTGCGGAAGCCACATTGAGATTCGGAGTAAATTCTATCAGCCCATACTTGCAGCCGGATCTGTAAGGCTTTATCAAAAGATTTGCCTACAACATTCAGAATAGAGATTTCTCCCAATTGTTGCAGTCGCCTTTATCTTCTTTATTCTTAAATAGCGCGATGATCTTTGTGTCTGGCATCTCTTGAAGGACACATCCCTCCTGCCCGAACTGGAGGAGCAAATGGTGAAGCGGTTGTTATGATGCTGCTCTACAGCATTTGATGAGCTCAGGTGGAATTCCGTCGTCACCAGGGTCCTTCTCATTCGCTAAGCGGTCGATTGCCCTATTGAGCTCATCAAGAGTAGGGGAAGTGTCTAAATATTCAATAGTCGGCAGCCGCTCGACATTGCCAAGTACATGTGGTAAAACCGTACTGTCCCTAGAGTAGAGAGAGGAGAAGTGCTCTTCATATCTTACCATCTGCTACGTTTTGTCCACAATCGGGTCACCAGTTACAGACTTGATGGGAGCCGTTTTAAGTTCGTTTCGACCAATGGCTCTCTTGATCCCATCATACATGCCGTGAAAATTTTCAGTATCCACAGCTTTTTGGATACTAAGGCTAATTTCAGTCCAATAGTCGTTTGCACATCGCTTTGCAGTCTGTTGGACCTTATTTCTAGCTGCTATTAAAAGTCGTAAGTTTTCATCTGTTGGCATACATTTGAACCTCAAGAATGCTGACCGTTTCTCATCCAACACAGCAGTCATCTCAGAAGCTTTTGCTTCGAACCAATCGCTCGTTCGAGCTTTCTTCGGGCCAAAAGTGGAAAGTGCGACTCGGCATATGTAGCTTTTTATCGATTTGCAGTTTTCTGAAGTCGATTCGAGTGGGGTTGTCCTGCTCAATTCGGCTGTGAAGGCTTTTGCAAATCGCGCAGCTATATTAGGATTGCACTTGCGAGTGACGTTAATCCTAGGCTTACTAGTCAATTTAGTGCTGTGAAATCTCCTGTCGGGAAGCTTCAGTTTTGCAGCGAATGATCAGTGTCACAGTCTGCGCTCCGATATGATCTAGTGAGAATTACGCTTTCTATATTAGTGCGCCTAACAAAAATTAGATTAAGCTGATGCCGATGCTTATAGAGAGAATGTTTTCAAAAGACCTCATGCGTGGTTTCGTTTGTGGGCGACCGAAATCTGTCCTAAGCATGTGTCGGGCGTGACGATATCCTTTGCTATCCGAGGGATAAACACAATGTTAAATAGCGCCCTTCGCAGAGCCAATGCAATATTGTAACAAATACATTAATTTGCACTTATCACTAGAAATGTAGTCTTTGATATTTATCTTGAAAGCTTTGGCGAATTTGCAGTATCCCATCGGATTACCAATGAAATTATCTATGTCTACCTAAAATAATCCCTCTCGAAAAATATCAGAATACCGCGTCGAGCAAGCTGCGTTCATCGGCATCTCACGTAACGCTACGTTTCTCAAACCGGAACATTCGTTCCCGAAATTAGATGAATGCAATGGACCAAAAGTATTATTATGCATCAGGATAAGGTCGATTTCATTATCACTTTTGATATCTTCGTTGGATGAATCGAAATCGATCATCATCATGCGCTTCGATTTTAAGCTGCGTGTACGAATATCAATCTTTATTATTCAATGGCTAACTCTACCTCGAATACTTCTGTAAATAATTTCCGAAGGCTTCCATTTCGACAAACAAACGCTGTAGAGCGAGACGCTTCAAAAATCATATTACATGGGGGGACGGTGCTGGTCAGCTAAAGTTAAAATTGTGGGGTTACCAGGTAAATTATTGCAAAAATCATTCAAATAAGGTATATGTAAGAGAATACGCACAGAATTACACGCTCTTGTCTAACAAATTTGCTGAAAACCGTAGACGATTGGACGAGGGTTGTTGTTGTAGGGGCTGTATTAATGCGTGCTACCTGGACATTTTTAAAGCGTTTGACGTGGTTGATCATTATTTACTCTTCAGCAAGCAAAAAAATCGTGGTATTGTTGGAAGACAAAACGAATTAATAAGAGATTACCTCAGTAACAGACACGTCTGAGTTCGTGTTGTCGACTTATTATCGAAGAACATCGATTTCACTAGCGGCTCAGTTCTTGGACCAATGCTGTTTCGAGTCTATATGAGCGATATACTAATACCAAATGATGGTAAGATGGTTTAGTTTTCTAACGATATAAAAGTATGGAGGCGAATCAGAAACGCTGATGAATGTATTTTGATGCAAAACGATTTGAATGCTTTGTTCAACCGGTCATCTGAACATGAACTGTCATTGTTTATGCAAACTCGTAGACGATTCAGATCGGACGTGACCTTGGCATATCCTATCAATACAAGCTTGGCGACAGAAACCTGGGGTACACCAAAGAAGGAAAGGACTTGTGTGTCTGTGTTTGCAGTAGTTTGAAAAATGGTCTGCAATGCGAGACTGTTTATAAATGCGCGTCTCGGCTGCTCGGCGTGTTACGGCGGATATTTGGACGTTTGCCCCGGGGTGTTTCCCATCCATGATGAATACATATATACATCCGGTTCTAGACTATGACGCACAAGCCTGGACACCATGAATCCAAAAAGACATCTTACTTCTAGAGTGACGTGCTAAATCCTCGGGTATATAAGAACAGAACTAGGATTTGTCAACAAAAGCGGTACTGTATTTGAGCAATCAAAATATAGTTATGACATATCTTCATTATTGGGGTCAACCGGGCTAAAATTCTGCTCAATATCGAGCACTTATCACTTTACGCACACGAGTCCAAACGAAAAATAGCGCGGGAAATATGGGTTCAAATTATTCAATGTTGAAGATTAAAACAAAATGCAGTGGCAAACAAATGAATGTGACAGTGTTTGGATTTCAAAATTCACAAGAAATATAACAAAATAAAGGTTGAAAGATGAAAAGATTAAACAATATGAATGATGAAGTGGAGAATATTGCGTGTAAATTGATCATATTTGCCGATGATAATAATATCTGTAAACGTGTTAGGTCTATTAACATCTGTATGACATAACAAAAGGATCTGACTTACCAAATAAATTTTTAAATTGGGCGTAGTTAATCAGAGAGCAACTACTTGCTGAAATTCGAAAAGACTTCTGGCTTCTAGGGAGATCTTGATTGAATTTTATTTTTAGAAAACTCTTGTTCTACTGTGTGACACTCCACCGTACGCAGTTGGCTAGATGATTGTTCATAAAAAACAACTTCGAAGCATTTTTCCAAATGCATTTGCATCATTCACACTTCATTATTCAGAAAACAATTACTCACAATTAAATAAAGAGCCTCTTGCCATGATATTCGTGGTGAAGCGTTTTCAGCAATCTTTATCAGAACTTTTGTTGACAGTTTGACAGATGATAGACCATTCTCGTTTTAATTTGAACAAATTCCTAGTAATCGAGAAATAAATATAAATATATAAATGAATAATTCTTCTGATATCAAAGGCATTCTAATCATGATCATGCCACTTCGTATGGTAAACGGGTCCCTTTTGATTTCATCTTGCAACTATTGACTGAAACTCGTCCCAGGATGGAAAATGATGCAGCCGACTTCATCATGAACCAACTGCCAACTCAATTGACACAGATAAGACAAATTTTAGTCCATTTCGAATGGAACGTATATTTCTCGAGCGTTATCGTGAATGAACGTGCAAAGTTGTTTCAAATTTCATCTATAGACGAGTTATGTTCACGTGCATGTAGATGAAGCAATCTGGAAAAAAATATTAATAAGCTAAATAAATGTTCGATGTGAAACTTGTGAAATTTCTTTTAATATCAGTACCCTGGCATGCCGAAAGTATGTATTTTTTCTGCCGATATATCTAATTTTAGAAGTTTTGCTATTTGTTGTAGTGAGGAATAATGCTAAGTGTGCTTTTAATTCATGAGAGTAGGCCCAATTTCTTATTTTCTTGTAAGGAGATTGTAAAGTTTGGCGTACGTGTTGATGTACACGTTTTTCCTAACCATCGTGCGAAATCATGGAAGTTTCACTATGTCATTTTAATTTCGTTGATTATACAATTAATGCTGTCGGTATTGATGCGTTAAATTTATATTTCTTTCATCAGAAGAGAGTATTTTGGATGAGTATTAAATCGTTTCTAATCATACGACATCATAATGGTTTTATCTTAAAATCGAAAAATATTTCTGCATAATAATTATTAGAGCTGTCTCCAATAATACAATTTGTAAAAGTATGTTGCACTCCTCCTAAAATCATGCTATCGGTTTTGGTTATTCTAGTATATATTATATTACAATAATCAAAACGATGTAATATGAAACGTTTATATAGTTCGTACACACATTTTGTTTTAGTAAAGAAATTATGTATAATATTTCAAATCTGTTCTGCTACCGAGATCACGTTGTGTATATGTTCATTAATGTTAAGGAATTCAGGAAATTAAATCGCAAGATCACATGTGCCATCAGTCATTCGAATTTGCTTTTTTTAGTACCATGCTGTAGTAAAATTATAGCTCCTCCTCCGCGTCTACCATCTGGCCTATCCGATTTGATGGCTGTATATGTCGAAAGAAGATCAACTGGAATAATGTCTGTATCTTGAAGCCAGGTCTCTGATATACGTAGGATCCTAGATTTACTTTTGGAGGCTTTCTGCAATAATTCCAGCCATTTACTACGCACGCTGCAAGCATTTGGGTATAGTATGTTCACAGCATTTCGATATACCCCGCCTAATTTCGGAGAACCCTCGGGCGCAAAATCCGAGGTATTACCAAGTTTTTTGGTATGTCCAAATTAGAGCTGTGTGGAGAATCTACGTCGCTGGATGGTTGTGGCGTAGAGGTTCTTAATGCAGAAGCGTTGAGCGCATACGAAGCGAGGCTTTCGTTTGCTGCATCACAACTTATTTTCTACCAGCATTTGAGCATTCTTGATTAAAATATCTGCTGTTGCGGAGTTATTCCATTGGCGCTTATCCGTGTTGCTCTTCGGTTTTGCTACTTTGCTACCCGAACGCTGGAACGCAAAATAATTTGCTGAAACTTGGCGGCTATCTGGCACTAATCTATACAAACCATTTGTATTGGTGTGTATTTGGTCGCCTTTGGTGAGAAACAGGTCTCTGTCTCTCTGGTTTCTGAATTCCACCAAGATTGGCCTTGCATGGTTTCCTTTCTCATACAGACCGATTCTGTGTACCCGAACTATCTGGAGATTCAGTTTAAGGTCTGCTATACGCAATAAATCTTGTACGCATTTGCGATCTAAACTGCGTCGTGCTTTAGCTTCATGTATAAAAGGCTCTTGCTCGTTATGGATCAGAATATTTCTAGTCCTGGTTTTTAAACTCTTCTCGGGAAAAGCGCATTTTTTGCAACGCCCGCAATTCGCTGCGGATGGAAGCTAGATGCGAGTTAATTGCCGCTAATTTACCGAGACGTGGCTCGGTTTTCTTACTTGTTGGGCAGCGCGGTAACTTTTGAGCTGGCTGGCTCATTTTCTTACGATGACTTACAACATTGTGGTTAGTTTTCCCCTGAATTCCTTCCGCAGATTTTCGTACATCCGCCGGCTAATGCAAGATTGGTTTGGGCGAGACTGCAACTTTCGCCTCTGATCTTTGGGTTGGTTCCTGCCTAGTTGCCAGTAACTGGGAAACGTGCTTACGGTAATTCTTCCTTGCAACTTCCTTGCACTCCATGCAGGCTTATTCAAACCATGTATGGGCTGTATATATGGTGTAATGGTCTTTTGGTATGCTAGAGCACTTTTGGTGCGCCCAGCGTCTGCACGTACAACACTCGATAACTTTGGCTACTTGCTTACCACAACCAGCCTTTAAGCATGGAAGAGTAATGTAAGCCATGATGAACGTATATAAAATAGATACTTATATCTTAGTAGTGAAGGTAATACAGATTGCAATTTCACAAAATCTGCAAAATTTTGTAATGTTTAATCAGAGCGTGGAAAATACAACCAAGTTGAACGTACCATACTTGGTCAACCTAATTGGAAAAAAATATATGGAGGTAAATCATTATATTCTTGGATGGATCTTCATAGATGATTGAATAGTTGACATAATTCTTATGTTGTCTTTCAAACACACTAATATCTCTTCGAATAATTTGTTCGGTTGCATTTCAGCTTGTCATCATACTAAAAAATTTTCGTGTATATATTTTGAGAAATAATAAACGCTTTTGTTTGGCATGCCACTAAAAGAAATCTGGACACTCGAATAGTCATTTTGCCACAAACCGTGCTGTGCATCGTAAACTGAACTGAACTGAACTAAAAAGAAAAATATCGGTTTTTTCAAGGACGCTACTATTTTAACAATACGTTCTATGTACGCGCAGAACATTTTTAAGCTTTATTAAAATGATATCAAAAGGATCTATGTTATTATCCGTCATTATTTCAATTGCGCTTGATTATATCCAGTCAAGTAAGCCGTTTTGTAAATTCAAACTCAGAACCATGCACAAAACAGCCACTTAGCTTCGGTCATAACTGTTCATTTATATGCCACTGCTTGGAAAACGTGTGTGATGCCAGAACAAATGGAATAGGATGCTTATCTGGAAAATGTAGTCCAGGGTATACAGGTTTTCCAGGATGTCAATCAGGTATGTGATATTTCTTTGTTAAATTAAAGAAATCTTCAGCCTGCATTCAAGGGAACTTTGGCGTCAATTGTCTTTCAAAGTGCAACTGTGAACCAGAAAACAAATGTGAACCCACAAATGGCAACTGCTTGCAGCCCAACAGATGTCATCAGCACTATTATGGCCCTGGATGCCAGAGCTGTATGTATCATTTTTAATGCAGATTTTCGTTTTAAATAGTAAGAACAAGACTATTGACAGCCCCAAGTGTCTCTACCGACTGTTCGCGATTCTTGATATCGTGGCCAAAGTTTTCATCTGAGCACTATCTAGGTCCAGCTGAAATTGATACTTTTATGTAATTTTCTTCGTTGTTAATATTATAGGCTCTTATACGGAAAGAAAGCGGAAAACATGATGAATGCTTACCCTGTTCGAATTCAACAAAACTTGGAAGATAAAATCACTGTTCCATTTGATCCAATCGAGAAAACGACCGCTTACAGATTCAGCGTTAGGCCCGATTTTCTCGTCTCAATTCCTCCAGATAGATACGTTGAACTAGGCGTTCCGAGCCCGACTTCTCCCTTGATGACCGCAAATTGTTCTGGTGAGTTTTCAAAAATCGCTTGCTTTTGCAAGGTATAGATGGTTCAACATTTTAGCTCGCAAACAACAGATTCTAGTTTTCCTTTCATAGTATCATATTCATCTTCATTGATTATCGTGCATCATGTGATACAGCTCAAAATGTCTTAAAAAGAAATTTTATTTGGGGGAATGATAACATCGTCGGTTGCATTTCTTGGTTCAAAATAGTTTCAGCACAGAATGGAGGCTTTAAACTTATTTCTAATCTTTGCCACGCCGTCACTTTTTCTCTAATGTTGTGAATGACTAAGCATAAACATGATACAAATCCACAGTTTTGTTATGCAATGTTTCTACGTTTTCTACGTCCAAATTTAAGCTTTGTTTACCTCAATGTCTCTTTTAAATATTATATCGTTTGTTCACTTTTTGAATAAATTCTCTCAGCTTTTAAAAAGTAGAATCTATAAAGCGACAGTTTGGGTTGTATTACTGTCTGGATGCGAAACGTGGACCTTACGTAGAAAACACATTCGGCGTCTCTAAGTATTTGACAACTGATGTCTTCGCAACATTTTAGGAGTTAGCTGTCACAATTGCATACGCAACAGTCCTCCCCAAAATAAGTTGTTCGGTAGTAATGTTGACATAAAAAGCAGATCAACTTGCAGAGGTTACGCTGTTTGGGTCACGTTTTACGGATGCTGAAACACTGACTTCCAAAACGGATTTGTTTTTCGACACCACTTGCCGATGTGCGTAAATCTCGTGGTGTCAAAACCGTCACATGGCATAGGCAGATAAAAAACCCTTACTACTAACCTTTTCCAAAGTCGGCGCAAAAGCATCTTTCACACTGGGATCCCCGCGATCAGATATTGCAATGGTTAGTTACGCATTAGGATATGTCCCGAAACCGTGTTCAATGGCGATCTTGCACTAAGCATCTTCTTGGAATGTTTGTAAACATTTTCAGGTTTTCAAGTAGAGTGACGAGGGAAGCTTATTATGATGCATGGCAGTGGAAACCGCGAAGATAATGTCGTGCTGGTGCAGCTCTACTCGCTCGCGAAAATGATTGATTGCATGTTTCATTCGAGATAAAGGCACCTTATCCCAGTTCGCTTGTGCTTACTTTTAAATATCATTCGTAGTTATTTGAGTCTCACCCTTTCTTGTCTTTTAGGAAAGCATTTGGCACATGCTACCGGTGTAATACTGTCTCTGATGATGATCATGAGTTCTTGTCACAAGTATAATAAATGCCTTATGCTCAATTTCAGTTCTTATGTTCAAACTATTTGTCATGCAGTGTGCAGCATGTCAATGAAAGAACTTGATTCTATTCTAAAACATAACATAACATAATTTTGCTTATTCCAGGATAAGTTGCGACAATAACACATCAATTAAATATTTTATATGGATTTTTCGGATAGATTAATTGTGAGTATGGGAAGTTTTTAAGAACTATTGTTAGTATCAAAACAGTGAATTGAACGAAAAATACATAAACTCAGAATATGTGTTAGGTTAACTGTTAAGGGATTTAATTTCAGTGCGTAAACAATATGAATTCTATTAATTATATTAATTGAAGGTTTACTGAACCCGATTTTACTATCTCTACCTGATGACGGCTAACAGTCAGAAACCGGTTGTTGTATGTCAAGAATGGGGATGAGATCACCACAATATATTACTATGAATTCTCATTATTATGATTATGTATAATACATCATCCGACGTAGAGATCTGACAGAACTTAGTGGAATTGCAATGGCATGTGGATCTTGATCGTGTTGTCCATACCTGATGAGTACAAACAGCGCGGAACTAGTCATAAGATGTGTTTGATGGAATTGCATGCAAATGAGCTATTTTGAGTAGAATTGTATTTGAAGTATATCAACATGGCCAAAAACAAACAAGCTGGAAAGATTAATTTCATAAAACTAAAAACCAATCAAGTTTGTATGATAAATTACAATTAAATGTCATGATATAGCTGTTAATGATACATGATTATGTTACATATAATTTTAGAAACATTATTTGAACATGCAGATAGTTACTATGATAGATCATTCTTATAATATGTTATCAAAACGTTTTCAGCCAAGCATCAGATGCGTGCTATAAATATCAAAACGTTTAATACGCTAGTATGTTTACCGACTTATTCATATTGATCTAGCAGCATTGGCTGAAAAGTAATACTTTCGAAACAATTAAAATCAACAATTCCATATTTAAAATAGAAATAGTCATTCATCACAGTAACTCGGCATTTTTTCGGCATTGTAATATGTGTTGCACAAAAATGTAATTATTTTTTTTAATATTTTGAGATGGATTTTCTATTCTTCTACTTTTTGATGTGACCTGAGATAAAAGTTAGAAACTTTTCTTTGTTTATGTCTGTAATCTTGACTAAAATTGTCATCGATAAAAACTTGAAATCCAACATAAATTTTCCTGTCAAGACTGTTTTACTTTTTGTTTATTCAATGTATTTCATAATTAACATTGATCATTATCAAATATTTGACATAGTGCTCACATATTCTTATCCGTCCAGCTTGTATGACGCCCTAGCGAACTTTAAGTTTAAGTGCCAGTTTTATAGCTCTAGCCAATAAAATGATGATGTATTTATTGAAAATTAGATAACCTCATCTATTCTCTGAAACTAGCAAGCATAAGAATAATTTCCTGTATATTAGCTGCATTTTCCTAATCCTATTCTATTACTTATATACTAATTTTATCTAGAATATATTTACAGAATTAATGCCATTTTAAAATCAACCATAAATTTCAGCTCCTCCAGATTTCAAAGTCGAAATCAAAAGACAAATGATTCGATTGTCCTGGAAAAAACATCCTGTTCCAGCCGTGTCTCACATCCACGTAATTCTTCGATTGCTCGCCATCGGTGATTGCTTTCAATCGGCTCCAGACTCCACGGATATCGTCATGTCAGAATATCAAACCGAAGTGAATCGACTCCATATGAGTTTGCCTGCTGAACCATGGCGTCATTATATGCTGGAAGTTTACGGAATGACAAGAAACCGCATCCAGACTGATTCACTTCTTTTTAATATAACGACAAAATCAAGAGGTAAGCTTTTTTAAAAACAAATCCTTGTCCTCTTGTAACTAAATTTTACTCGTTGCAACAACATCACTCGAACGTTTCTTGATGCCACTTATATCAGGATTTTGTTGCATTTAGTTGCAGGCTTTCATATTCGTTTTTGTTATTCAATAGTTCTTGTACTTTTTGTTATTGTTTTCAAAAGTTTGCGGCATAAAACATCGAAACATTAGTAACAGTGCTCGCTTAATCGCTAGATCTGGGTTTTCACACGAGGTCATCATAAGAATCTTCAGAAACGGAGAACTCAACGGCTTGCTGCGAAGTATACCTTATCCACCAGGATTGTGAGAACAGTCTTCAATGCAACCACAGAAGAGCAGTTCAAACATGCACCAGAGAAATGCTTGCCAGCTGTTTTGGCAAGACAAA
This sequence comes from Atriophallophorus winterbourni, assembly GCA_013407085.1. Taxonomy (NCBI): domain Eukaryota; kingdom Metazoa; phylum Platyhelminthes; class Trematoda; order Plagiorchiida; family Microphallidae; genus Atriophallophorus; species Atriophallophorus winterbourni. Next base: position 16,226 of record JACCGJ010020656.1, read on the forward strand.
CCACCGTTACGTGAAACCGGTTCATCTGAATGGCGATCATGCCGATGGCTGGACTATGTGAATGAACAGAATGTGATGAGGGTTACACGGGCAACTCTCTGCCGTCTATACAAACGAAGAAGAAAGCAACGTAACAGGAATTAGATGACAAAGCATAGACAACAGATAGTAATGTCAAAAGCAAAAATCTTTGAAAAAATTAGATTTGATGATGATCCCAGGAAACATTGAAAATGGATCATGTAAGCCAATCCATTGAAAAAAACATTGAAAAGCTAAACTAAGTACCGTCAACCGCACTGGGAGAGAATATTCCTTTGCATCGTGATGCATTATAACAAATTTAGGCTTATTATACAAACAGGCTGCTAAAACTATTTCATCAAACCACGTATACACATATTGATCACTCTGGAAACTTGAATGATGCTGAAATACGGGCGAGGCTACGGGTTTCTTCACAGTTTAAAAAATATCACTTCACAGTCTGATTACCATAACATGTAAAAATGGACATCAAAGCGTTTTAAAACGAAGAGGTAATAATACAACTTATTTGTAAAAATGCTGAAGAAATGCACACTAATAAAAGCAATGAATTTTTGATAAAGTTCAAGTTGCACAGAGTTAATGGTGGCTAATAACCGAGCACATACGCACTCACAGATTTCCTCCAACGGTATATGGTTGAACACTCAGCACTTCCATAATGAGCATAGAGGTCCTATGTTTTACACGTTCTTGTTCGAGGATATCTGGGCAGTAATGTTGTGGTTCTCTTCATCAGCGCGGTTAATTCATCAAATCAGAAAACAATGCGAAAAATGTGTGAACAATATAAATATACCATATTGGTTTTTTGGTTTTTTGAATACATTTATTTCTCGACAACGTTTAGGAAGATGATGATTTGCCCATTAACATGTAATTTTCACTTAAGCATCGTTTTTCGATCATTTCGAAATTATCTCTTTTAAAATCGTGAATAACATTCCAAAAGTTGAATTATCTTACTAACCATTCTTGATCGGAGTTAGTCGGCTCAGTTAACACAGTTTTTCATGCATCATTTATTATGCCGACTGGAGTCGACTGCGTTAAATTTTTGTAGTAAATTTGCTGATACATTGCTCACTTTTCCCCTACTTCTTGAGAATTAGTAAGCTTTTGATGCTTGTTAAAGTCACCATCTAAAATCCTCTATTGTGACTGATAGCACGCTTATTTGAAGGTCACTTTTCTGTATTATTGAGGGCAAATATAAACAATATATTAGGGTAGTTCATCACTCGCGCAATATAGAGGATGCATATAATTAAAAATGAAAAACTAACTTACATTTTAAATTTTGGTGCTCACATCCCCATCTCTTACACCCACTACCGGTTCCTGGTTCTTTGTCGTTATCAGGTGGATGCAGTAAAATCAGGTTCACGATGTTCAAACACAGAATCACATAGTGATTCGTGGTCAAGCACTCAAGGCGCTTATGGATGAAAAAAGTGGTAGTGGTGTGTAACTGCTCACACACCACCACCAGTGTCTGGCTCCCTGTCGTTATCAGGTGGAAAAAGTAAGATTAGGTTAAGTGGGCCTTGAAACAGTGGATAGGTGGTAAACAAAGTTATAATTGAACGCCACTGTTGCATATGGTTCGTACAACGAACCACGATGTTCAAATGCAGAACTACAAAGTGATTTTTGGTCAAACACTCAAGGCTCATTGAACCTGATCTTACTGTTTCCGCCTGATGACGGCAAACAGCCAGAAACCGGTAGTGGTATGTAAGGGATGTGAGCACAAACCTTTATTAACTTGCATTTAGTTGAACATATTTACAGCATTATCTTCGCACCGTGGCCTTTTGCAGCACAAACTAGATTTATGTAAGCATATTGAATTCAAGCCGATAAAGGTTTCCGACTGCATGTAAAAAAGTTTTAAATGGCCATGTTGTATAAAATACTGAAAGTTGAACCAGTAGTTTTAAACGGATATGTTTCTCCGTGTACCAGTGAGTTCGACATAACATCTTTTCGGTTTTTTGTAAATGCGTGTTTTCATCATGGTTTGGTATCACGGGAAAAAGATTTTTCAGTAACGCACTGTAATTCTACGTACATGGAGCTTTGGCAGACTGCTGGACGCCATTTTAGTTTTGAACATTGAGAATTTCATTGTCTAATTCCATCGAATTTACCTCAAGTCCAGTATTCGCTGACCATAAAAGTTTTGACTTGAATTCATAGCATCCGAACCCATGTTGCCACAGCCCCAATCAACTATGTTGATTTCACGTACAACACATTCTCTCACTAATATTCATAATGCCATATTTCTGGTGAAATAATACTCAAAACTACTGCTCAACTCCAGTCTAATAAACTATTCAAAATTTGGGTAATGCTTACGAAAATCATACCAAGGAAGCTTTGCAATCATACTAGTTGACTGATTGACTACAATTGCTTCGTCATCGCACTCACAATGATGTGCTCTGAAGAGACCCAGGCGATCTTTGTTTATATTTGAACGAAGGTGTATCAGTTTCTTTAAGTTTAATCAGCTTCTTGAAAAGAAAACCAAATACGGGAATGTGACTGATGCAATAGAATGAATCAAATCTGCTTGGCAGAGATATTTCAAGCGCAATAATTGAAACTGATCATTGTTGCAGCTCGGTATTTTATCTTTCGATACTTGCACTGAAACTTCGCAAACACCCACACAAAAATTAACTTTATGAAGTAGTCTGGAATGTTGATTGGATAGAATTACTAAGAAAGTTTGATAAGCTTCATCTCAGTGTCGTCAGTTAATTTTTCCAAACTTCATCGGGGCCAGTGTGCTGTGTTTTCGACAACCCGTACTATAATAAACTATAACCGGTTTCGGGCTGATTGCTCTCATCAAGTTGAGACAAAAAATAATTTCCAATTAGTAAAGTGGTACACAACGTTTTAGCCAGTGTTCAGCCATCGCTGTCTCACTGTTTCAAGGCCAACTGAACCTAATCTCACTGTCTCCACCTGAGGATGACTGTCGGAAATTGGCTGTAGAGAGTAAGCATGGGAGACATAAGCATCACAACACATTGGTCTTTTATAAGCGCCTTTAATACTTGAGTGAATATCTAGATCCTTTATCTGAACAATGTGGTTTATCTTGAGGTCAATGTAAGGCTAGAACCGTTCGAGAGGATTTAATATTTTCTGCTGTAGGAGAGTAACAATCTATCCCAAGACAATTGCAACGACACACTCTAACCGTTTAGTCAGAATTGTTTTCATATTGACGATAAGATCATCATTCGGCGGTTGCCAGTTGTACCCAATTTTCTATCGCTTTGAGCGGAACGTTTATATCAGAATCCGAAACATTAGACCGAGTCTTAGCTTTTCGCACACCATAGGAGCTATATTAACAGCTCTCATGTGCCATTGAACTGCTGATATGATTTTATCAAAAGATCCACTTTCTGATGTAGGGTGGAATTAACACGTATAAATATATCCAGTTTGTTCCTGAAAATGCTTTCACTAGATGATTGTACAACATTTGACGTTAGGGAGTTCCATAAGAAACAAACGCACACCGAATAGAAGAACCGAGGGCAGTTATGGTGAGAATGTGGAATATCAGATGCCAGTGGGTGAGTATGTGTGGTATGTCTTGACCGGACGCTAAATAGATGCCTCAGAGGATGCATCTTTGAGTTCATTATTTTATAAGTTAGAATTAGATCAAATCGAACCCGTCTGCGAGGCAGTGTATCCAAATTAAGATGCACCAATCGATCCTCATATGGTAGGTTGCGGAGACAACTAACCATTTTAGCTGCTCCGAGATAAATCCTCTTGATGTCCTTTTGTAGCCATGGGTCCAAAGCTTCACTGAGTTATCCATCACTGGGTTATTATACGTATTTATGAGCAGGGGAATATTTCACGAAAAAACGTCTGAAAATTCGCCGAAGCATACCTAGCACGTGGCTAGATTTGTTGTACACTGCTTTGCATTGTATACTATTCTTAAGACTTCCACTAATCCATACGCCGAGATCCTTTTCTTTTGTTGTCCATTACAGTTGTTGCGATCCAAAGTTGTAGGAGAATGAGGAATCATTACCTATTTGCAGCATTTTGCATTTTCTGAAGTTGAATGGAAGCTTGTTTCGCTCTTCAATATATACAAATCGATTTGTAGGCGCAAACATTCCACGCTTGACGTGATTCGCATCCAAAGTTTGGCGTCATCCACAAAGAGAACCATTTTTGGCTGTGACAAGTTTCTGAAGGTCGTTGATGTAGACCTTAACGAGAACCGAACCAAGTACCGAACATTTTGGGACACCGCTAGTGGTTTCGATTCCCGTAGACATCACACTATCGATACGTACAGTTGCCTTGCAATAAAGAGGGTTGCTTATCAATAAGGTAATAAGGCACCTATTAATACCAACATCCAGCAGCTTGTTCAGATGTAAAGAATTTTCCACGCGATCAAACTCCTTTGATATGTAACACGCATGCACGCAACCACCTTCATCCACTGCATGCGTCCAGTCGTCCATTGTTTCCAGTAAGTTAGTCAAGCAAGAATGAGACTTCCGAAATCCATGTTAATCTCTGGACAACAAGTTTTTGGTTTCGAGATGAATCACAATTCTTTCGCACAAAATTCGCTCCGGGAAGTTTGAGATCTCGGGAAGGAGTGTAAAAAGGGCGGTAATTTGCTGGGTCAGAACGAGTTCCACCTTTGTAGATTGGTGTTGTGATTCTTCTCTTCCAGTCAGTCGGTACAACACCTTCTCTCAAAGAGTCATTAAATAAATCACTTCGAATAGACGTCAAATAAACACACGACTACAGCATTTCAACAAACATCATTTCGTTATTTGACCACAGCTCATATTTAACACAACTATTTTTCTAAAGGGAAGTCAGCTTCTTCAACTACCATTCAACATATTCATTCATTTAATTCGCATGAAGGAGGCTACAATTGTTGTTGCTGGTCTCCTCCCGTCGATGTCCACCATGGATGTACATCACAAGCGCATGATGGTTTCATGCTCCAAATGACCAAACAGTCCGATTCGAGAGGAACAGTCACTTACAAAGCGCTGAATCTCCATAGGCAGTAATTCACAGTATCAGCTTTTCCACAGCTTGCAGATGACTCTTTAGACAGTGACTCAAAAGTGCGAGGTTAAGTGCGAGTTCTTCTTAGCTCGTCAAGTCGATGTCAAGAACTTTTATATCTTTGTTGCAAACGTCTTTGTACTACAAGTGCGGTCTGCCCGATGGTTGAATTGCTGATTTCAACTGATCATAAAATAGATCTCATGGCATAAAACCATTTTCTATTCTGTACACATGACTCAGGCAGCGTAGGCGGCGGGTGAACATTCTTCGTGAATCAGCTTTAGAAAGCACCTCGGCATTCGTTACTTTGCCTATCCACGATATGTTCAAGATACGGCGGGTGTTTCGTATTCAACTTCCGTTTTTATCATACTTGGATAGTCCAGGTTTCACTGCCGTAAAGTAAGTCATTTAGTACACACGCGCTGTATACCATCATCTTTGTCTTCCCAATCAACTTACGGTTGCCCCAGACACGAGAGTTCAAATGGGCCACAAATGAATAATGGTTTGAATAACTTGGATGAAATTTGTTTGATATTTTAGGTTTCATTTACATTAGATTATTGAATGATGCTCTACTTTTTTAATTTTGGCTGTGTCCGAAAAAGTTTAGTTTTTCATTCTCGATGCTCTGATTGCTTGACATAGTGAACTACTGTCGGCATATATCTGTCATGTGCATACAAAGTGTACAAAGCTTACAGTTTCCTCGTGTATACCAACCCAATAGCAACATTCCGTTTGAAGTTTTAACCTATTTGCATTCAGAACCTGAGGCTGCTCCGGCAAATCTTCGACTTCTAAACACTTCAACATCCTCCACCATCGAACTTACCTGGGATCCCCCACCATGTGAAAAGCGGCATGGACTGTTCAAGCGATACACCATCCGTATCGAGCCAAACCATTCGGATCTTGTGGTGAAGCCGAGCGACGAGCAATCTCAGCCTCCATTGCTTCTGGCCGGTCTCCAGGCCAGAACCAGATACACGGTGAAAGTCGCGTATGAGAACACGTTCGGTGTGGGGCCTGAGACAGAGTTCACCTTCAACCCTCCGGAACAAGGTTAGAGCTCAGTGATTATTTTATTCGGAAAACGTTCCTAGTGACTTCATAGGAATGAGACCTATTTTGATGGGTACAGAGACTGTTGTGCACAAACGCAACTTTAGAGCTTTGATGTCAATTGTTGACACCTGTTTACTGAAAACCATTGGCGATTCCACATACACGCATGTTCTTCCAGATCAGCGTATCTAAACAAACCTCTTCCTAGACTTATTTTCACTAATCCATCGAACAGTTTGAACCCAGATTAGTAAGTAGGCTTATTAGAAATCACATACAGTGATTATTTTATTCGGGAAACGTTCCTAGTGATTTCATGGGAATGAGACCTATTTTTGATGGGTACAGAGACTGTTGTGCACAAACACAACTTTAGAGCTTTGATGTCAAATGTTGACATCAGTTTACTGAAAACCATTGGCGATTCCACATATACGCATGTTCTTCTAGATCAGTGTATCTAGACAAATCTCTTCCTACACTGTTTCTTACGTAGACTTATTTTCACTAATCAATCGAACAGTTTGAACCCAGATTATTAGAAATCACATACATACATCTGATGGTATTAGACAACCTTCGCTCTTTACCATAAATCATGAATCAGGTTACACAATCCGTCTTTATGTGTGACACAATGCCATGTGCGTAACTAGGAGCGACGGGACCAACAAATGTAGGCACCGAATGCGCCGATGAACGAGTTTCTTTGCATGAAAATTCTTTCTCTCTTCCTGTGAAAACGGTCGATAAATGGGCATTGGAGATTTTCCGTATGAAGAAATGAGTTCATTGTAAAGAATTCTATGTAATAATCTTCATTCCCCAAATCGAATGTTTCGGACATAAAATATAAAAAGGAAATCACACCAGCTTCAGTGAATCATGATACGAAGTTATCTTGCGAAGCGTTCGCAATGATTTTCGCCATTGCTCTCAATTGTCTTAAGGAGAAATAACGGCTTTATCGCGAAACTTCCTGCCTACTATATTGACTTGAGGTTACAATAGTAGCGTGTTGAAACTACCCGATGGGTTATCCATAGAATTGAAAACAGTGTATTTCTTGAGGAGTTCAAATCAATGTGACCACTGGGTGAAGCGCTACTTGTGATACAAAGACGTTTGGAAAACAGATATAAAAGCGCTGTACGTTGACTCGCTGCGTCGAGGGGAACGAACTCTTTGGAATTCAATTTCGAAGATAATTTTAGACGCCACCTTCGAGCTGGTTTTGAACAAGCGCTGATTTTCGACAGGTTGAAGATCATACCGACGCGTGGTGTTAACAGTTTGAAAGATTACCGCTTCTGAAGCTGGCAGTTTATTCATGCAAGATGGTGTAGAGTTTGAGCTATTCATAGGTTTCCGGTGTACAACCATGGTCGGTATGAACCAAATGAGTTTGAAAACAAAGAAACAGATGAATCACAATATTTTAATTTGAATGCAAACCCATTTTCTTGAACCCTTCCACGCACCACGATAGCAAAATCAGTTACCACTCGCTCTGAAAAAATAGAATAACGTTAGATGGAATTCATTTTCGAGGCCACTGCTGCTTCGATTCGGTATTTCAACATTGTTAAATAGCGTATAAATTCAAAGCAGTTGAATATGTGGTAAATCACAAAAATAAACAAAGTATCCATAACGCACACACAGTATTCCATCATACATATCACACACCCGACTTCGTGCTATTCTCACTCATGAGATATGTGAAGTATGGGCAGTAAAAGAACCACATAAATGTTTAATATTGGAGCTACTGTTTGCTAAAAACTCCACAGCACACCTCACATTTAATAGTCGGTCATCAAAAAAACAAGAACTCAAAGTCGTTTTCTTGTTATACAGCCGAGGTTCAAAGGTCTCTTGCCTGTATCCGTATTCATTGACACGGAACAACGCATGTGATTTTGTCTTTTTATCCACTGATACCAATCAATGTCAGTGCTCATTGTACACAAGGTCTAGGCACATTTCCCAACTGTGCACCCGCTTTCGAGTATATGCCATGCCTGAATGATACACGTGTTGTTAGACTTGGGTGGTTTCCAAATCATGCGTATACACTTGCTGTTTACGTGATTCACTTAAAAAATTAAGCATTGATAGCATGCCTATCCATCTACCTCAGTTGGTATGTAGGATTGGTCGTTTGCAACCCAGACTACCGCTATCTCTATTTAGAGTAAACTAAATCCACTTACAATTCTCCAACCTCGCTCTCTTTGCAATCACCAACTCCAGGCAGTGTGAGTGGGATTCATCTTCTCAACCAATCCAGCACCTCGGTTCTCGTCACGTGGATTTGCCCGAGCAATGCAGATTCGACTCTGGAAGGTTATCAGTTGGAATACTGGCCAGATTCGTACCAAACGAATGTTTTCGGACGAGTGAAAAGTGAAAAACTGCACCCGGGAAGCTCGCAGTTTTGGATTTCGAAGCTGAATCCCGGTGCTCATTACAAATTGCAGGTCAGTGAAAATCCGACAAAATGGTTTGGGTATGCGCATAGTGTGATGATCGTGTATTTGAAGGATGAGTGATTATAGTGTTGCTTGGATGAAATGTGTTATTACTAGCGTGTAGTGTGTAGTACAAAACGATTCAAAGTAATTCAAGGTTTTTAATGGTCTAAAAAGCAACAAGCTTAACAACAACCATAGGATGGTAACAACTGAAATGTAAGTGTAAAAACAAGATAAGGGATGAGATAAGGCAGTATATAAGTGTTTGGGAAACCAATAATTCAATAAAATTCGTCTAATTTCGTTTTGAATTCATGCAAGCTGGGGGATTGAGCAGCGGTAGAGGGTAAACTGTTCCAAGTAAAACAGACACGGACAGAGTAAAAATACCTTCTTCAGTTCAGGCGGGAATGGGGTACGATCAGAACATATTCATTGGTCTGATAATTTCTTATATCCCTATGAGTGAATAAATCCTGTAGGCGATGGTTTTGGGTATGGATTATTTGGTACAGTAGGATAAGGTTTCCTCTGATTCGTCATTAGGGTAAGTCGAATAGATTCAGTTGAGCTATCCTTTCTTTATAACGCTTGTTTCGGATGCTGAGAACCAGTTTTTTTAAGCGGTGATAGGTTCGCTGCACATGTTTAACATCCTTCTTGAGTCACGGAGACCAAGACTGCACACCGTATTCCATGACTGGTCTCAATTTCCCAAACACCCGTTTTAGTTCTCCTCTGATTCGTCGATAGGAAAAGTCGAGCAGATTTAGTTGTGCTATCCTTTCTTTAAAAGGCTTGGTTCGGACACCATGACTGCACACCGTATTCCATGACTGGTCTCAAGTATATATTCATGATCATTGGGAATATCTTGAGCGAAAATTTCCCAAATACCCGTTTGAGTAAATTTAGGCCACGTGTTGCTTTTTTGAAGGCACTGTTAGTTTGAAGTGATGTTTTTAAACTGGAGCATATCCAGACACCCAAATCTTTTTCTTCACTGCAATTTTTAAGAATATGCCAACCTATATGCTATGTGAACTCTACTCGATTCCCCACATTCATGAGCCTGCATTTGTTGAAGTTTAACAGCAGTTTGTTCTTCAACGACCAGCTGTGAATCGTATCAAGATCTGAATCCGTATTGTCCTTCTTAGTTTGAGATCGACCATGGTCTCTTACATTTCAGTAGGTGAATCGCAACACTGGAATGAAGCAACCCTTTTAAATCCCATATAACCACTGCAAAGTAACACCTAAATTAATACTAAGGAGTGAGTACGAGATAAAGACGGTTGGTTGAATTCTTACTTGCTCGATGAGTTTCCCGAGTACAAACATTGGATTTACGCCAAAGTTTCGGTGTTTATCAGAAGAGAAACGATCGCAGTCCAATCCTTCTTAGCAATCTTAATAATCTGTAGGCTGTTAAACAATAACATGACTATAAACGAGGTTTTTGCATGGTCGATATGGTAGTAGACCAGACGCCAGTGGTTTTAAAAACATGCAGGATACCCGTCTCCAAAGGTTATGGACCCTCTAAAAATATCTTATCAGACTATTATTGTTGTAGATTTAGTAACATCGGAGAAAAATTCCCGGTGATATCGGAATAAGCACATCAAAGGTAAACGCATAAACACAAGATGACCTACTGTACACTCGAGTTCAAAAACTGCTCAAAATACCAAAATGTTCATCTCGCAGCTAATCGGAGCAATAGACACAACATTCATATACTGCGACCACTCGGAATCGATGTTGCACACAGAACCACGAGAACACTCTGCTATCAGCTGTGCAAGTTGAAAGATAGCTTGAAAGAAGAAGACAAAACAAACGTGGTCTACAAAATCCCATGCGCGGATTGTGAGATGCATTACGTGGGACAAACTGGAAGGAGGCTGGGTACCAGACTGAGTGAACACCAATCAGCGGTAAGGAGGCACGACTAAAAATCGTTGCTATCCATTCACGCCGATCAAGAAGGACACCAAGACAACTGGAATGCAACCAGAGTCATTGCAAGGGGACGCACGCGCCATATACGGGAATTCCTCGAGGCATGGCACTCCACAACGCGGTCATTGAACCATCGCGTTCAATTGGACGACATGTATGTGCCAATGAGGAACCGAACATTAACCAATGACGAGGAAATAAACAGAACGGTCAGGATATAAAATCTGAAAACACGACGGTTACGAACACTTCGCAAGAAGTTCAGCTGACGATGTCATCTAGCTCGATGACGAAACGTCCTACTGTTACACCACATTCATATATTATCGCTACATACTACACTCATCATTAACTGTTTACACTATAATGCCGAGTATATGCGAAACTAATTAGCTTAATTTACTCATTTTGAGAAATCACTTTTCTGCTAGTATCATCGCTGTAACCAAAACGTGGTTCTACTCTCAGCTGAGTGATTGCGAGCTGTCAATTCCGAACATGCCCCTGCCTAGGCGAGGCTGCTCAAGAACTGGTAGTAGAGTAGCTGTGTATTACCACAGCCATATTCGTCGTTTCTCACAAAAGGTTAGAACTAGTGATACCGTGTAGTGTCTTGATTTGGGAGGAAATCGCATTCTCACTGCGATTTACCACTCAACCACTATATCTGATGTTCACAATCAATGGTTGTTAGACAAAATGTGCCACGCGGAAAATCTGAACGAAATTCAGCTTTACACCAACACATATCACCCTCAATAATCGTTCGAGCATAAATTCTATGAGATCATTGAACACATTCCCTTGAACAACCACGTGAGATACTTTAATCAACCAAACATTCCGAAATAATCTCCATGATTAGATTTAGTTTTAACATCCGGAGCAACTAGAGTGATGTTAGTGGAGTATCGCGGTCATCTGTTTTTGGAATTCGTGTGCCACGCCAGAACGGTATCGAATGAATCAAAACGCAACAGAAAGGTTGATTAATTCAGCTTGTGCAAAGCGACGAGCGACATCCAGATTCTCGGTCTGAAACTTGACAACTACGCTGGTTTTAACAAATTAGCCACTAAACATCTAAATCTGTGTTTGGGAAATGGCTGATGAACACATATGAATGTGTGAACAAGTGTATACTTGAATGCCACTGTTACATAGGGTTCGTACAACGAACCACGATGTTCAATCACAGAATTACATAGTGATTCGTGGTCAAGCACGCAAGGCGTTTATGGATGACCAAAGTGATGTGTTGCTCACATTTTAATTTCCGGGAATGTGAGCAACATATGAATGTGTATTTGAAAATATTCGAGACCGATCGGGAGTCCATAATCATGAAAATAAAGTTTGCAATGAATCGGTTATAGCAAGTTTTTCGGTAATGTTTCGCTTCTGAACACAGAAGCTTCGTCAAACCACGGGTGTCGGTAAGAACGGTGTTGAGGTTCAAATTGCCTTTTCTCGAACAATCCTGAGTTCTCTAAAATAGACAGACGAGATCAATACAATTGATCACACCTCCTAAATGTTGCGTTAATCCCTGAATTGGTTATTAATTGTACAGGTGTGAACAGTGTCTGCTGACACATTGCTTACATAATCATGTGCGCATTAGGTGTTATGCACGTTAATTCTTATCCGCTGCAGAACCGAACGCCAGATTGTTTAATTTGCATGACACGTTACGTCATTCACACACCCACGAACCAGAAAAGCGAAAAGGAAGCTCCAGCTGAGGTCAAGGACTGCTCCAAATGTGGCGCTCTAAATGTTCCATGATGATCTAGCGTTCTGTAACTCGTTGTACTCGGAATACGGAGGTTTGATTCGCTTTTCATTCATTATTTCTCAGGCAACCCAAACGAATGTAAAGGGCAGTGATCAACGTTTCAAGCGCAAGATAATGATACACCCGAACGATTTGTTTCTAATCTTACTGTCCCTATTTGATGAGTAGCGAAAGCACGAAACTGATGGCGTGCTGTGTGTGAGATGGAAATCCATGCAAATGAGCATATTTGT
>JACCGJ010020657.1:0-15973 GCA_013407085.1 Atriophallophorus winterbourni
TATGAATCATCATGGGAATTACAATACAGAGATAGACACACTGGCAGCTACTGCATTCTGATTGGACAATGAGTATTCATGCTGACAGCCACTCCACATCCTTCCGTTTTTCAAATAAACTTACGTACTGTGCGGTTGCGCAAATGTATTTCGTTTGGAGGCTCTGGATCTCTTTCACAGGTCTCGTCTGAATCAATGGGTTCTTGCTTTCTTAAATGTACTCTATTTCTTTTCACAGTTCCGTGTTGCGTATTCACCTCGTAAGATCTTTCACCCGTACGACCACGGACAGTTCCAAGATCCCATTTCTCAGCTCCCATGCCGAAGGGTTGTATCCAAACCGTATCTCCATCAGACAATTCGGGTAGCTCACGTGCACCCTCATCATATACCTGTTTTTCGCGCTCCTGCGCCGTTTTAATTGCTGATTGATGACGTCCCATGAAACGTCATGTCTGGACAGACGGTTGGTAACAATAGGTATCCTCGTTCTTGTGCGTCTACCCATGAGTCTTTGAGCTGGGCTTAATTCTATATCGGTGGATGGAGTATTTCTATGTTCCAGAAGCGCTAGATACGGATCTTCTTTAGCCTCCAGGCATTTTTTCATTATTTTTTCGCTTCTTTCACTGCCGATTCTGCTTTACCATTGGATTGGCTATGGTAAGGGCTGGACATTTCATGTTTAAAACGCCATTTTTCTGCGAAGTCAGCAAACTGCTTTGCCGAAAATTGTGGACTTCCATCGGATCTGACACTTTCTGGGATACCATACCTCGCAAATTGACCTTTCATTTTCGTCACGATTTCTTCAGCTGATGTGGTACTCAGTTTCTCTATTTCGAAAAAATCGCTGAAATAATCCACCAAAAGTAAATAATCTTTTGTCGCATGTGAAAACAGGTCAGCTGCAATATGTTGCCAAGGGCGCTCTGGTATTTTGCGACAAACCATTGGTTCTTTTATTTGGCGGTTCCCGAACTTGTTACATATTGGGCACTTGGAGACGAAATCCTTCACTTGGCAACTGACACCTGGCCAATATACCGTATCCTTGGCTCTTCTAGTGCAACCGTTGATCCCCAAATGAGATCGATGTAACTCCTGCAACATCACCTTTCGGGCTGAACGTGGGATAACCAGTCGCTCGCCCCGGAAGATCAACCCATCCTCAGTTGATAATTCATCTCGGATTTTGTAATAAGGTCGAATGAGTTCGTCAACCATCGCGATACTATCTGGCCAGCCACTGATTATCTGTTCCTCGAGCTTCTTCATTTCGTCATCCTCAGCCATAGTTTGTCGGATTCGTGGCAACCTAATATCGCTTTCTGCAAGCGTAAAGTGTACTTCTACCAGGTCCAGGTTAGCAGCGGCTATGGATTTCAATGGAGCTCTAGATAGTGTGTCCGCAATGACCATGGTTTTACACGGCTTGTAAATGATTTCGAAATCGTATTTCTGCAGTCGGACTAGCATGGACTGTAGCCGACGCGGTGCTTTGTCGAGTGGTTTTTTTACTATTGTGGTCAAAGGCTTATGATCTGTTTGTACTATAGTCTTTCGGCCAAATGTGTAATCATTGAATTTTTCTATCGCGAATACGACTGCTAGCAGTTCTTTCTCAATCTGTGCATAGCGAGTTTCTGCATCGCTCATCGTTCGACTTCGAAAATCTATAGGTTGGTCGTTTTGCATAAGTACGGCGCCGATACCGTTTTGGCTACTGTCACACTGTATCACTAATTCCAATCGGGGGTCGTAATATCGTAAAACAGGTGCATTGGATATGAGTCTTTTAATTTCTTCCCAGGCCTGTATTTGTTGTGTCCCCAGACCCAAATTGTATCTTTATGTGTAAGCCGCCTGATCGGTTCCATTATCTGTGATAAGCAAGGCAAAAAACGGCTAAGATAGTTCACCATACCGTTAAAACGAGCTATACTCTTGACATCTGTCGGAGGAGGCATGTGTTTAATGGCCTCCACTTTTGCAGGATCTGGCTTGATACCGTCACTTGATAGGACATGACCATGAAATGTTACCTCATTTGTGCAATATTCAATTTTCGCTTTCTTGAGTTTAATGCCCAGTTCGATGCATCGTTGAAGAAGTTTGTCTAGGTTCTGATCGTGTTCTGCCTTTGTTCGACCGTAGACTAAAACATCATCTGCTATGCAAATTACACCTGTAAGGTTTTCTATGGCCTGTAGCAACCGTTTTTGAAATATCTCGCTAGAAACTTTCAGTCCGAATGGTAAACGAAGCCAACGAAACCTTCCGAAGGGGGTTCCGAATGTCGTCAAAAAACTGGATTTATCGTCCAAACACACGTGCCAAAATGCTGAAGACAGATCCACTTTCGTGAAATATCGAGCACCAGACAATCTCGGCAAAGTATCTTCTAACAACGAAAGTCTGAAATACTCTCGCTCTAGGGCCATGTTCAAAGCTTTCGGGTCGATACATATTCTCATTTCACCTGACTTCTTTGTTACGACGGTAACCTGGCTGACCCATTCAGTAGGTTCTTCTACTCTCTTGATGACCCCAACGAGCTGTAGTCTTTTCAATTCTAACTCAAATCTGTCCTTCACTGCAAAGGGTAAACGACGTATTGGTAAGGCGACCGGTGTTACATTCGGATCAATTGACAACTTACAAAGTCCGGGCAACTTCCCCAATTTATCATCAAAAACACTCTGATACTTTTGATAAATGTCTGTTATGTCCGAATTAATATTATTGATACAATTAAAAGTAATCAGTCCCAGGTTTTCGATCGCCTCAACTCCGAGTAGCGGTAAAAAATTTTCATCAACAACGTACATTATATGTTCTATATGCTTACCGCTCATTGGATTGCGCAGAGTCGCCGTAAATTTCCCCATTGGCTTGACAGTCGTGCCGTTCCACATTCGCAAAACGATTCTCGTGTCAGATAGGGGCTCATTTTGTACGTAGGCACGTGGAATGAGATTAACGGAGGCACCTGAATCCATTTGGAAACGAACCTTCTTGCCGTTCACCTCGATTTCGGAAGACCGGATGTGATTTACTTGTTCCTCACCGTGAACGACACTGACATTCGAAAATGAGCGCTGCGTATTTGTCGTTGTCGTCCCAGAAAATCGACAGCAAATCGCGAAATGGTTTGCTTTACCACATCGAGTACAAACTTTCTTCCACGCAGGACATAGTTCCTTCTTAAATTCATGTTTCCTGCCGCAAAAACTGCACATTTTTTTCGACTGGATTGTTTTCTCTACATGAATTCTGTTGATGTCTTCGCAAGAATGAGTTCCGAGGGCTTCTGTCTTTTTCTCGGCCGCCTCCTCACTCTTGCAGATATTTATACATTGCCTCAACGTAAGGTTGCTTTCTTTTAATAATCGCTTCGTGAGACTTCTGTTTTGTGCTCCGATAATCAAACGATCCTTGATTAAATTATCTTTCATGCATTTACAGAAGTTGCATGTCTCAGCCATTAATTTCAATGCTCGGATGAAATGTTCGATCGGCTCATCGGCACCTTGGACGCGACAATTGAATTTATATCTTTCAAATGTATCGTTCACTTGACCGAGGCAATGTTCTTCGAGCTTCGCGATGATTGTTTCCCAGTCATCTGCATCTTCGTTCTCATCAAATGTGAAACACTGTATGAATTTCGTCGCCTGATCGCCAAGCGCATTCCTCAGCGTCGCCATTTGATACTCTTTATCGGTTTTCGTCAGGTTCGCCAACGTCCGAAAATCGTTAAACTGTTGCTTCCACAGTTTCCATCTCTCTGCCAGTCCGTCATCATCTTCCATCCTGAGTGGTGCTGGTGGTCGAACATTAAAGCCGCTAAATCGGGCGTTGTCAGTTCTATCGACGTTTTCTCGTCGTTCATCCTCGTCACCATGTAGAAAAGTCAAGATCAGAGCGACAGATGTGTATTCACTACACGTCAACAAAGATATGAATCATCATGGGAATTACAATAAAGAGATAGACACACTGGCAGCTACTGCATTCTGATTGGCCAATGAGTATTCATGCTGAACAGCCACTCCAACAGAGAATCACGGATAACTGATTTGATACTGGTAATATACCACTTTGTGTTTCACTTATTCAACATTTAATGTGTTGTTGGTGTGATTTACCGACCACCTGTCAGCAGACTGAAGCATCAATGCTGCGTGTTAGTCATTCGGTTGAAGAACCGCATCAACCCAAGAATAGCTTACATTGTTGCATCAATTACAAAATAAAAGTGTTTCCCAAGTCATTAAAAGGAAGACTAAAAAGCAATACTCATTAAGCACAGCAATGAGCAAACAAGCCACGTCGAGATTGGGTCAACAGACCAATGACAACACGCAAACGAGTACTTGCAAGGATTCTAGCCAATAATAGTCAATGTGGTCCCATTGTTTATCTTGACACTTAGCCTACGTAATCGTTTCAATTCGTTTTATTAATGTGGCCTATTTTATCCCAAACACATGTTGACTACAGCGATTTTGGTCTCATGTTATACTTATTTCGTGAATTGCCCGATCATTGCGATCAAACATTAGTTTTATACAATCAATGATGTTGTTCATATCACCAAAATATTATCCCCATCACGGACCTTTAACGCTTACCATCATGTGAACAGCAGGATTAGTTTTACTTCTTATAAAATGGCAAATGTTATAAACAAATCTATAATTTGGATCAGTAATAAAACACTGCTCCTGCAACGAACATACATTACAAGGCGGTTTCCTTTCATTTATTAAACATGCATTCAAATTGTCAATATATTGTGTAGCTGGCAGCTTTAGAGCAAAAACAATACAACTAAAAGTCTCTTGTGAAAAATATATTAGGTTATTTTGTATCAAAATATTGAATGAAGGCTACTACCGGATAAGCGAGAATCAATTTCTTTTAAAATGAACGGTACGTAATAAATTATCGTAAAATTACAAGAACAAATGCATTCACATTCAACACCAAATACAATTGTCATGTTTAATCTCACAAATTGGTTACCACTAATTTTTTAGATAACTATTGACCTTCCCCTAAGTGGACCGCCTTCATGGATTTACAAGACCCATTTGCCCTAAGCATGCATGTTTTGAGGCGTAAGTCGTCCGTCTTCACCTTTTCTCCTGTCAGTAGAAGCAGAATCACGCGTGAGGGACTCCATTACTTTAGATAGCACTAGTAATAAAGCTTTTGGAAGATTTTTTAACGTCAATACATGTTATCGTCTCCAATCATCACTGTTGTAAACTGTCAGCGTGCACGATTAAATCATTTGATGTATATTAATTCAACCATAGCGGATGACCTCTCGCTAAACACAGAGATTGATAAACTGGTTTACAGTGCATCTGATATTTTGTCATGAATAAACTTTCGTGTCTGGGGCAACCACAAGTTGACTGCGCTGACAACGATGAATCAAGGCACAAACGGATGTTGAAGTATCTGTCGTATCTTGAACATATTGTGGATGGACAAAGTGAATAATACTGGAGTCCTTTCAAATGCTATTCTAGATAGTATGATCATCCTATAGTGACAGCATCCCCTATGGTGGCTCGGTCACGTCTACAAATTGGAAAATGACCGTATTACAAAATATCTGCTCTATGGTGGGTTGAAATCAAAAGATCGACCATTGAGCACACCGCACTTGCGATACAAAAAACGTTTTCATTAGAGATATGAAAGATCTCGACATTGACCTCACGAGTTATGAAGAACCCGCTTTTGACGCGCGCATTGGAGGCATTGTTTAAAGCGTAATCTGCGAACGATGGAAGAGCAGATATGACTGATGAACGCAGATAACCCCACCGGCGTACAACTGTGTCGCCGATTGACCGAGTATTGCCTATAGCTTCCAGCGCTGCGAGAGAGAATGATCTTCCGAATGGGAATGTTTATTCATTCGAAAAGATTTCCTAAATGAAAAAATAATGCGATTGTGATTTGCAACCATGGTGGACATCAATTGAGAGAAGCCAACAACAACAGCCAACTAACAAAATATATCTTCTCAAATTTAGTAAAGAATAACATATCATGCTGCTCAAACACGTTTTTTTGAATGGAATGCATCATTTGTTCCTTCAATCATGCAAAGGGGCCCGTAGCAGAAATCAGATGTGCCCCACCTGCATTTTGCGTAGTATATGTCATTTAGGTAAAACAATCTCAGTAAATTTCATCGAATGCTCACGCAAATATCTGAACTTATTTCTTGTGCATCAAGAAAACTCGCGGTATTTTCTACTCATACACTTTAAGTAGCATAGTAATTCAACCACTAATCGAAGGAAATAATCATAATTGACAAAAACGTCATGTTACAATAGCAATTTACACAAACTTCGATCGTCCATGGTCGTACTCAATGCAGCATTTACGCGTTCAAGTATCCTCATAGATCATAAAGAATTGTTTATTTTTTGAAACAGAAACTACCTTGTTATTTTATTATTAAGCAATATGTTAATTATTATCTTTCCGATACCACTGGAAAGGTGTTCAGGTTACAAGAATCATAAATTTATAGCATAAAAAGCAGTAGCACAATATGATATGTGTTTAGGCACTCGTGATTAGAGAGTTCGGGCGTGCAAGTGTTATCCAACAGTGATATACACACGAAAATAGTTTACCATACGTCCACTCTTTCAATCGCATGCCAATTGAAATTAGTGAAAACAGCATGAAAACCGTTGCGAGGTTTGTGCGTGGTAAAAGTGCTTGCAAGTGAGCATTTTTTGTTTGTGATCATGGGTTTAAACCCTGAGTGGATCCTTATTGGCACATGCGATTGAACAGGTTTTTCGTGTCAAACATATTCTCAGTCTGTTACAAGTGCAACTTGTTTACAATTCTTCCACTTTTTCAACCGCATGCAGATCTTGATTTTACTGTCCCTACCTGATGAGTACAAACAGCGTGTTATGAAAATGCACGCAAATGAACACTTGACTTTTGTTTCACGTCATATTTCGAGCAGATTCATATTCACGTTATTCTTATCCATGTATTGTAGATCTCGATATCAAATACCGAAAAGATTGCAGTGAAATACTTTTTCTTTGTAACTTAGTATTTTGTACATACAACATTTTGCCTTACAAGGTTATTCCTTTTTTGGGCATGTACACTTCATTCGTATTATTGCTCGTATAATATACTTTTTGGCGGTTAATACAATTTTGAACTCGGACTTTGTCTTCTTCCGCGGAGTTTGCGGAATTGTGATTAACGGTTTCTCCAACATTTTAGCGCATTCTGCACCTTGGATTCCATGTCTTAGACTTTCCTGTGTGGATTATTTCACTACCGTTGGACTTCACTGGATTTTTATTTGGACTTTTGCTCCTTTGGTCTTTTAGTGCGTTCTTTCCATTTTTGCAGTATTGTGTGTAGTGCAGACGTATTTTTCTTTGGTCCACTACAAGATGGGCCAAGATGTTCTGTCCACAAAAATATGAATTTTATTCCAAAATTGTTTTCGGAAATCAACCGAGTTGAACAGAATCAAATAACCAACAATATTATCCACAAACCATAAAAATAAATACTCTCAGGTTTATTTTGGATGAACGTTTGAAACAGGTAAATGACGGCGAATTGCCTAACAAAAAAATTATTGTAAACGCGCTCGATGACTATCTATATGACAATACTAATGTAATTTTTTTATAATCAACAAATATTTAAAATGACAAATTTCCTTAACAACAACATACACGTTGGACACAGGCAATGAATATTTTATCGTAGTTGTTGTAAATTCAACGACTCATTTATCAGATAAACGTTTCACAGTGGTAGTGGAATAAAACTAATGATGCAGCAGGGAGTGGGCGATTGATGCCTTCATTCTTGACTATCTTACGTGCTGTGCAGACGCATATATTTGTGCTCTCATAATTTTAGATATATTTCATCACTCGTTTGTCTGAGCTAAACGATTCAAATATCCATGAACTCGTCTTAATTTGCTCTTTCGAAATATAATTGCGTCAACTATGAGCAAGGTGAATTTTTGAAAATCCAAATTTTCAAGTTTTAACCCAAATAACAGACGCGTGCAACATCCCTGGCGATTCCAAATATTCTTCCTGTTCGAATACAGTTGAGAAGATCACATCATTTCGAATTGACTGACCGTTTTTTTAACTCTGTCTGATCGAAACTCGTTCAAACTCATCACTTTAATTCAACTCGTTAGTATTTAACCGCTTCGATCGCTTTACTCTGATCCAACGAATTCACTCCACCAGTAGCTATCGATTGATAAACAACTGCACAGACAAGTGCATTGACTCATCACTCGATGGATTGTAACAATGACACGAAGGATAACCTCGACGCCCCAGACAAAGGAGGCAGCACGTGATGCGTGTCAAATGTGTAACAAAGGGGTAAGTGCCAGATTCAACGTAGTTTAATATTTTGGATATTTGGGTAAAATACATAACAAATATGATAAAGCACTAACGCAGGAAGCGATATATTTTATTAGCAACGTTGATATACCCGGTGTTTGCTACGTCTGTTGCGCATGTCGAAGTAAACAGTCTAGCGAAACAACTACAAATCCTCCCCATGAGGCAAAACTGTAATCTCGAATAGTATTTTTTGAAAGTTGCTATCGAAATCTCGAGGAAGCATTTAAACCGCTTTTGTACATACACATGCAAACGCATTTCGACCCGAGATTAATGTTGCTCTAGACAAAAAGGTGGTGTCTGAGGGTGTGACGGTGGTGTCTGAGGGTGTGGTGTGTTTTCGCCTGGCAAGCGTTCTCCCTATAAAGAGCCACAAAAATCCAATGATGACATCACGACGCGGTGGATGTGACTCACCGCTCCAAAAGTCACTGCCCCTTGTCCTATTAATTGTATAGTGCACAGGCAAAAACTGAAATCACCAACATATCAACAGGGGTTATCGGGCTCCGAACTGGAAATTCCCAGAAAAGGGCGTATGAAACGCTTCGTCGGTCACCGGCCACCGATGGTGCGAACCTCTCTCGCTCCACTGCCTTGTGGGTAAAGGCTCGGGGTGGGACCCCCTAAACGAAATCTCCCCTACTTCGGTGTAGGCAACCGGGTAGTATCATGCCTACGTTCAACGATGCCGATGACAACGCTTTGTACCCCCCTTCTTGCTTTGTACATCTCATTGTTTATGTTGAACGGCACTATATCTGTATCAGATTGTGCAAATATAATAATATAATAAGACAAAAAGGACAAGGAAAATACAGCAATAACTGCTCTCTAAACTGAATGCGGTGATATCTCATCCAACGTTAATAGCGATTGACCTACTAAACCCTGTTTACCTAGGTCCTCATCTCGGAAAAATGTCAACACTTTCTCCAGAACTCCCCATCCTCTAGTTGCTAAATCAGAGTAGCCCAGAAAAGCAATGCTACCGCTCACTCTACTAAAACTAATATCGATCTCAGTGTATTCTTAACAGAATCGATGGATCCAAATTTTTCGGCAAGAAAAGCACATGAGCTGAAGGAATGGACTAAGCTCTGTACACACGGGCTTGAAAGCTTTGGTACCTACGTCGACATATACGTAGTGACCTCATGTTAACATTCAAAATCTTGCATACTGAAAACCATCCCTTAAACACTTGATAAAACCCAATGACCTTTTTCAAACACCAACAAATTCGAAGGCTTTAGGCATTACGCATTCTTGATTGGATATAATTAGTTAGAATTTGTTTCACTTGGAAATTTTTTGCCCGAAGAAATCACACGTTTGGAATCTTTTGGGATTTTCGCTTTCAAACTGGAGCTTATGACTAACCACGCAGTATGTGACTGTCACTATTCATTGTTGATATATTTCTTTTTTTTTATGTATTGCATATAACTTGTCGTCCTATGGTTGTTGTTATGCTTACTGCTTTTTCTACTATAAAACTTTCTGTGTTCTGAGTTCTGAGTTCATGTTGAAGCCTGTAGATGAGTTTGACAATACAGGCACACCCAATTCCGCGAAAACGTTTGAAGATTACAGATGTCAGATTTGTGGTAAAAAGTCAATTAATGCGAGTTTTAATGCAAGCTACGAAGTTTTGAAAATCAGAGTTATAAAATTCTCATTAAGACAGCCTTGAGGTTTATATTTCTGCTCAAACTATAGCTTACCAAATTTTAATTGAAATTACGTAATTGTAAAATGTTACCTCAATTAGAATGAAGTCTATCAGTTGGCAGGCACCAAAGGACATTAATTGAAATTAATTGTTTTTCTCAGTTTCAAACACATCATATTATTAATGAGAATTCCAAGAACGCTTCAATAAAAACGAACACGCTTTTGTAAAAATACCGAAGAACATTTATGTAATCAATGCTTTGAATAAAAATTGATTTATTTGTCTTTAGCGACAGACTTAAGCGATATGGTAGACTGATAGACACCATGTTGGTTGACTTGTCTAGATAAATAAATATTGACTAGTCTTTAAAGATAATGTAACTAAGATTCGTATATTTTGGGTTCGCAACTAATAGGTTCATTGTGCAGAAATTTCAAATCATTGTAAAAGCATTTTTGTACGACTGTTTAAAGCGTAATCTGAAATTGTTAGGGAGGAAATTCCAAGAACCGTATAAATTATCTGCAGCAGCTTTGTTTGGAGTGTGATATTTACCAATTGGAACCTCAAATTCAGATGTTGCTGGCACCTCAGTTTTCAGATGAGTGATGACGTTAGAAATGCTGGATAGAAGCGCATGAGTATTTCTCCTCGAGTTCTCTAATATACGACATCACAAATTGCGAATAAACAACATATGCCAACACAAAATCACATCTAGCTATCATGAAAGGAGTTGTAACCCACGAAAATAGATAAAACATAAGATGAATTTGTCTCGAATGGATGACTA
The DNA here is from genome assembly GCA_013407085.1 of Atriophallophorus winterbourni. Taxonomy (NCBI): domain Eukaryota; kingdom Metazoa; phylum Platyhelminthes; class Trematoda; order Plagiorchiida; family Microphallidae; genus Atriophallophorus; species Atriophallophorus winterbourni. The sequence continues at coordinate 10,940 of JACCGJ010020657.1, forward strand.
AATGGTACATGGTATGGAACACCGTGTAAATTGACGTTTTATTAGCTTTTTCTGATAGGTGTATTTATATAAACTATGGAATGCAGCATTAGCAACCGCTAAAAACGGAGCATACTTCCAAATTTTCACCAATATCAAGTATAGACATCAGCACTAATATACGAAAAAACATCAGCTTAGCAAACTAATATGTGTACTTGGACAATAAAACATAATTGTTTTATTCTTAGTGTACGGGGGACAGACATTATGGTGCCTTAGATTATGTTGAAATTTGCTATGGTCTGTAACCATTTTTGCAGGCTAATCACTTCGAATGCCGTTTCTTGTCCAGCTGTTCAGCTCATTATGATGAGAACTGTGAGAACAAATAGCCAACCGTTAGAAACCCACAGATTCCTGCAGCACAAGATAACATCAATCGAAAAATGTGTTTACTACACATATAGCAAAAAATACAACACAGCTGTCCTTATAGGCCAGGCTCGTAAATAGAACATTGTCTCCGAAATCACTATTCCGATTACAGTGATTTTCTGTTGATATAATGTCAACCGGGTCTCTCGGGAGTTTTCGCTGCGTTCTGCTTTTTGAAGAACCTAGCCGAATACAATATTGTTTAATAGTTGCTGTCATATTATATCTACTCCTGTTAATGCAAACAGAGTTTCACTCTAGCCGTTATCATGCGATTCTTCCGGAACCAAAATGTGTCCTTGTTTACAATTTATGTTTTATGTTTATTATGTTTTATGTTTATGTTATTTTCATTCATACCTTAATCAATCTGTGTTGTGAAGCATTTTAAATTTCAAACACGAATCCTTCAATCACGACCTGTTCAACTAAGAGACCTAGAGAAATCAACGCGATAACATTGATTTAAGTCGGTGTAGTTTAACTGATTTATTATATAGAAGAAAATATAGCTATTTATTTATGCAATTTGTAGGCAAAGTCTGTTAATATAACCACACAACGGTCTACAAGGTTTTGCCGCCTTATTTGAACAAAAGCGTGGCTAGTAAAACATAGTTGAGTTCACATCTAAAAATTTGATTTTGTGATCCATTTCTTTGCCCTTCAGAAACTGAAACCCCGCAAATTAAGGTGAAGGATATGTTTTTACATTATTTAAGAAAGAATCAAGAAAAGTGCTATCCCCTTGTTAAATGTTTGTCCCAATTTGCAGAACGTTTACTTTAGATCAAAAAAACTCTTCCATAATCATTGGATTTGATCACAAATGAGATTGTTCTAAATGCACAACACGAGAAAACATACGCTAACGCTTTAAGATTAAAACCAAGGGCAGTGTTCCGTTTTCAATTAAAGTTTTGTAAGCTCCCCTCTAATGGAAATAAGCTGTAAGTAAATCGCGTGCCTAATTACGACGGAAGCGGATTCTCAGTCTTTGCTTGAATTTGCTTCGAATATTCCGTGGTCGCTGTTCTGTAGCAAAAAATGCAGCAAAAGATATTATTATATTTTTTAGTTGTTCGTTGATAAAACAACTCTGCCACATTTTCGGGTGTTCACATTTACGCACTTACACTTTACAAGCGATTTCTTGTCGATTATATTCGTTAGGTGGAAATAGTAAAGATTACGTTCAATGAACCTTGAAACAAAGGGAAAGTAATGAACAATGTTACTCTTGGGAGCGACAGTTGAACATATTCGGTACAACGAAAAAGTATGTTTAACTGCAGACTTACAAACGGGTTCGTATTCCATTGCCAAACGCGCTCATAAATCCTATTACTCACATACATATATTAGAGGGAAACTTGGACTTACTGCGTTATGGATATTTGGTAGGTTATATATATATATATATATATATATTAAATTTCGAAAATAAGGTTTAAATTTAGAAGCACACTCTATGTGTACATCCAACCTTCTCAACGTATTATTGATCAATTTATAGTGTAATTGCAGGCTCCGTTAATCTGAAATTCGTTCGATCTGCGGATATTTTACCTGGAACGTTCTTCAATTACAACGTTTGTCATAAGGAAATGAATTGATTTCTAAAGAGAATGTGGAAGGTTTTTTATGAGACATCACGACCTTGCAATTGTTTCTCGAAAACAATCAGAGTGATTTTGATATATACATATTGTTGAACAGATTTTGCCTCAAAATAGAATTTTCGAACATTTTTATTTCCCATAAGCTAATATGAAATATGGTTAATCATCTCTGAACACATAGTTATGCAATGATATTTGGATATTTCTTTTTCATTTTAAATCTGAAATCTCAAAATCAGCTTGAATCTCCGAGAAATATCTGTAATTTTTGTTGTCACTACAGGCTACTTTATAATATATATATACCATATATATACCATCAAACAACAATCATTATCCTGTCGTGATTAAGTTAACTAGCTCAAGCAGCTACACCCGATAAGTTCGAAAGATGTAAAAAATATCTCAAGGTCATGAATCATTGATGCACTTATCCTAATCTCTGACCTTTTATAAGCCATGATAGTATGACATCAATTTGAGCTCTCTGGTTCACTAAATGTTACTTACAATTCAGAACAAATTCATTATATACCTTAAGCAGCAATCTAGCATGTTGGTTGTCTCAAATATTGTGGAAAGTCTCACAAGTTTTCTAGAAGCTTATGTCCTGTCAGCTTGCGCTTAAGATAGCGAGCAACGCCTTATGAGAAACATGCACGATGTAACACGTTTGCTAAGCAAATTACAAGTTTCAACTAACATGTGACACAATCATACTTATAAAAGCACACCGTCAATCCAATATTCACTCATTTTATTTACAACTTGGTAAAACTATCGTTTTAGCTTACCTAAATAGCGCTGTGCGGTCGTATAAATCTGTGCTCCTATGTTTTTGGATCTACTTTACTCCAATATCGTCCTATCTGGATAGATTACACATTTTTGTATTCCTCATGAAACAAGCATGGTGAATATCTTTTTACCGTCGTCATAACCTCAAGAGTAAATCTCGGTGATGGCAATCAGCTGTGCAAAATTTGACGAAATGCGGTGAGTGATAATGCCCAACACGCTAGTTGTTATATTTGTCACGTTTAAGTTAATATTAATTGTGATGTAACGCTGACTGCTGATGCTATTGCAATTAATACTACAGGCGAAATAATAGGAGTACGCTATATCTGATATTGTCTGCACAAGTGAACCTAAAAACTGTACAAAAACGACTGCGAGCTCACAGACTGAAACTAATATGGGAATGTTAAATTTACAGGACCGTATACAGAGAATTGAAGCTTTGTTAAATGACTTATTAATAAGCGAACTGAAGTCTCGACGTAAGCGTGGAGATCGTGTTTTTTCTCCAATTCTAAAGAGGCAGCAAAGCGAAGAAATGCGATGAGTAACTAAGAGAAATTTGACCTAGCAATTCAGAACAACTGAGCCGTTTCCATGATTAGCCTGCCTTGGAAAGGTCTAAAACAAAAGCCACTAACAAAAAGCGAACCGGTAAATAACCAACTGATCCCAAAACAGATAACGCTTTGGAAAAACGAAATAATATTTATACCAATCGTAAGAAACACTCTTTGCGTGCTATTTGTACTGACGTTCATGAGTCTGATGGCAATCCTATCAAAGACAGTCAAAATGGAAGGAATTGTGTGAAATTATGAAACTGGAACTTTTTTGCCGTTAGTATTGACTCGTTCAACAGGACAGTGTGATTCACCTCACCAGGATAAACCCAGTCTATTGAGTTTTTACTTTGAAAATTAGCGTGACCTGGAAAACATTCTTCCATACTTGTGTCCAATAATTTACTGAATATTCGTCTTCATGCTGATATTCCATGGGGGTGAAATTGAAACGCGTCTTGATATACTGGAACCGGTTATTCATAAATTCTATGCATGTCTGTTTCCGTTTGAATGCCCCCAGCCCCTGAAACTATTATTTCAGCTCCCCGCCTTAAGCCATTCATTAAAAATGTGGACAAATTGGATTGCACACATTTATTAACTGAAGGCGTGTATTCACCTGGACAATTCACGTGGAACAATATACACCATAATATGATAATTGTGATACTATCTGCTTTTTCATCATACAAATAATTATTCATGCATATTATAATCGATTGGGATATATTCGTGAGCGACGTTTAATAATAATGCAAAAACATTTGAGTGCAATCGGTAAGAGCAGGTTTTGGATAATGTTCAATTTTATTTTGTTAAAAAACAGGATATCACTAGATCACACAATAAATAATTGAGTCCTGCTTGAACTGCAGGAACTACTCGGCCTTAGAAACTCACTTTATGAAGCGAGCTGATTATAAAACAAAATGTTCTAAAATTTGCTAAAAAACCAATCGTTGATGCCTGTTTATATTTCGCACTGTAGATCTTAAATTCTTGAAATACATGGTATGGAATCAATTTGAAATTTATTTCGTGGAACGTACGTTAACTCTAATTGCAACACTGCATGTATTACTATGTATCTGGTAGAAATAATGGGAGCACCTTCATTATCATAGACTTGCATTTAAGTAGCTAATGCCGTTGGAGTTTGAACTTGAAAGTTGATTCTATCTCTTCCTCAGCTAACCCACCATAACGCTGACATCTGCTAGCAGTACATAGAATTGTACATCCTGCTAATAGAAACGTTCTTTCTTGTTTATGTTTTGTTTTATGTTGCCTCCTAGTAAATTCGTAACCTCAAAATATGTTATGCGATTATTGATTGTATACAGACTAACATCAATTTACTGTGCATTTATTTTAGCGAGAAATCAAACGATAAAAATTCAAATACAGTTACAACCTATTTGAAAATGGATAATGACATTTTTAGAGTTTTTACTTCATGCCACTAATAAGCATATAATATGCTGACGGCATACATGAAATAAAGACTGATGCCTCTTGGTCCATTGCGTTAGAGTAATACAATTCATTTTAAGCAGACATTAACACTGGTAAAATCAGAAGGGCGAAAGTGAACAGTCATCTTATATCACAATTTATTTTATTTGGTT
>JACCGJ010020658.1:0-13767 GCA_013407085.1 Atriophallophorus winterbourni
TGTGGCATGTGCTTTGCGCCTAACAAGTGTAAAACACTTACCCAGGATTGGAGCGGCTCTCTTCCAAACCTAACTGTGTGCGATGTCAATTTTGAATTGGTCGACAGCTTTGTTTACCTTGGCAGTTGTATCTCCGCTGGAGGTTGTGTCGAGGACGAGATCTCACATCGTGTTCGCAAAGCGGGTGCAGCGTTTGCTAACCTTCGCCACCTGTGGCGACGACGCGATGTTTCACTCCATACTAAAGGCCGAGTGTACAACGCAGTGGTGCGTGCTACACTCCTTTATGGCTGCGAAACCTGGTCTATCCGAGCGGAAGATGTCCGTCGGCTTTCGGTTTTTGATACCCGTTGCCTGCGTAGAATTGCTCGCATTCGGTGGCAGCATCATGTTACAAATATAGATGTCTGCAAGCGGGTGTTAGGACCAGGTGGCCGCGGACTGAGAGAAATGCTGATGCTTGCTCGCTTGCGATGGTTGGGACATGTATTAAGAATGCCTACTCACCGTTTACCGTACCGCGCCTTATTCGCAGAGCCTGCCAGAAGCTGGGAGAAAAGATCGGGTGGCCAGTCCATGACGTGGCGCGTTGGGATGAAGAAACTCACCGTAGCGCTAGGCTCAGTTGGGCGTATTCGTTTGCCTGGGTGGGGTCCAAAAGCTCCACCTAATAGTTGGCTGGAAATCTTACGCGATATGGCTACAAACCGAAGTCAGTGGCGCCAGTGTATTTTATTAGTGTATTTTATTATGTGTGTCATAATTTTTTTATTCGGTATTATTTTACATAAAAAAACAAAACAAAAAAACCCAAAAATCGCATGCAGTGAAACTACAAAAACAAGCTGCTTTTTTGTGCATTTGCTTTTGCGTATTCCGCTTGCCTGCTTTCCCTTTCCACGCGCTTGCTTATCTGCTTTTCCTGCTTCATATTGCTTGGCACTTTGTCTGGCTCCAGACTTGTGCTTCATATGATGATGATGATGTGGATACCTACGTTTTCTGACAAAATAAATAAACTGGTCAAAAACAAAACATTCCCTCTACCTAACGACGTCCATTCAAACTTTGAAAATCTGAAAAGCGAACTTGAATGTGCCATACTTATTACGATAGACTATAATGAACCATTGGTCATCGAAACAGATGCTTCTGATGTCGCCATTGCCGCTTCTCTTAGCCCAAACCATAAACCCATTGCCTTTTTCTCGAGGACACTCAATCCTAGCGAAAAAAATCACTCGGCTGTAGAGAAGGAGGCATACGCCATTGTTGAATCCATCAGGAAATGGAGGCACTATCTACTTGGTAGACCATTTAAACTGGTCACTGACCAGCGCTCGGTTGCATTTATGTATGGTGGCAGCCAAAAGAGTAAAATCAAAAACGATAAGATACAGCGCTGGAAAATCGAGCTTTCCGAATACAAGTATGATGTTGTGTATCGACCGGGTAAAGAAAACCATGTTGCGGACACTTTATCACGTAACATCTGTGCGTCCATTACTAACCCTGAACAACTGAAGGAGCTGCACACCTCACTCTGCCATCCAGGAATCACCCGAATGTTTCATTTTGTCCGGTGCAAAAATCTTCCTTATTCGGTAGACGATGTCAAACGAGTCATTGCCAATTGCAGAGTGTGTGCTGAACTAAAGCCAAGGTTTTTCAGGTCTTCCGGTACCCTCATTAAAGCCACACAGCCTTTCGAGCGTCTAAGTATAGATTTCAAAGGTCCTTTACCTTCAAGTACTCGAAATCGATATTTGTTAACATTAATAGACGAATTCTCTCGATTTCCATTTTGCCTTTCCATGTGCGGATATGTCATCAGCTACTGTGATTGGCTGTCTCACACAACTTTTCACATTGTTCGGGATGCCTGCCTATATCCACTCTGACAGGGGTTCGTCATTCTTGTCTTCTGAACTCAAAAACTTTCTGACTGAGAAAGGAATCGCCATGAGTCACACATCAGCATATAATCCACAAGGCAACGGCCAGGTAGAACGTCTCAATGGCACACTTTGGAAAACAATCAGCCTTGCTCTGAAAACTCATAATTTACCGATAACTCGTTGGGAGACTGTTTTACCTGATGCTCTACACAGCCTCCGGTCATTGCTGTGCACATCTACGAACCACACACCTCATGAACGCATGTTTCAATATGCTCGACGCTCTTGTTCTGGGACCTCTCTGCCTTCTTGGCTAACTACGCCAGGTTCGGTCCTCCTGCAGCGATGCGATCGGTCATCTAAGTATCAACCGTTGGTGGAAGAAGTGGAGCTTCTGAGTTGTAACCCTCATTACGCTCGTATTGCTCATCAAGATGGCAGAACGGAAACTGTATCACTCCGCCGTTTAGCCCCAACAGTTCGGGAAACGACAACAGACCCTTGTGATCATCCTGACTCCGATACAAACATCGAACAAAGGACCTCGGATGTAACACAGGAAGACCACAACAATAATTCCCGATCAGTGGAGATGTTGCCGATGTCATCGCATGAAACCCTTATCCCTACTTACCCGGAACTACTAGAAAAGCAGCAACGGGTTCGCCCCTACGATCTGAGAAATCGTGAAGCCTAAAATTAATTTGGCCTTCAATCGTACGAGCTGACTCAAAACAAAGCCGGGGTGAATGTCATGATTGTTACTTGTTTGTGCTGTACACCTTTTGCATACAGTTACTAAACTTTCATATTTACATTTCAGCTCATGTACTCTCGTTCTAGATAAGTAAAGCGTTACTTATTCTATACTAACGTGACTTCCTTTTGAACTCAATTCGGATCAGATTCTACAACGTTACAACAATCGATCAAGAAATTATCTGAATAAACTGGGGTGGGGAACAAAACCATACATTACGCTAAAATGGAACGGTTAGAGACTGGGAAAGACAGCAGCTTAGGATGCAAATAAAAAATGCATTAGAAAACATACGGAATAGATAGTTGACTGAATAAAGGACAATGAACCATAAACGAGAAAACGGAGGTACTCACTTTCAAGTTTATTACAAGCGTATCCATGGAAAGTGAATGAGATAATTGAAAAGTGAAGTGTTTTCGCTCAATGGGAGAATCTTCTGTGTAGTTGGAAGAAGCGGTGGGATTTACAAGTAGAATGTAAATATTGGAACCTCGGCCGAAAGCCAGCGTGGCTGTGGACGCACCAGAACAATTGGTCCATTTCCAGGAGAGCAACGGGAGACAGGTAGATGGCCCCTGAAAAATGTAAAAGTCACACCAATAGTAAAATGTATCGAAAAGATCCAGTAAAACGTGCATTTAGAAGCTACGGAAGATTGCTATTAAAGCCACATTTACAGCCTTTGAACACGCATACAGTCCAAGACCCCTTGACTGCTTCGAAGTTGTCGTCTTACTTGGAAAAGTTTCGGGTCATGGACAAATTTTGTAATTACGACAAATTCTCATCTGTGAAAAAACCTGAGAGCATCATATCCCACGAAATTTCGGTTCAGGCATGTAATTTTTTACATACATATGGTTTGAGCTCAGATGACAATAAGAACAAATAAAATTGAAAACATTGTTAGAAAAGACGGAGACTTACAGCCAGCTTTTGCCAATGAACGATTTGTATTTTGGGTCGAAGACAGACTATTACCATTTTTGTGAATGAGGCCATGGCGATTAATGCGTGCGATGCAAGCGCAGAAGCAGAGCGTGGTTGTTTGTCGTCACGGGTAACGTGTAATGAACGTGGCATGTGGGATGAATCGAGGCACAGCGATTCCAATGCACAAATTTCACCTCGACTAGGTAGACCGAAGGGATTATGAAAAAGATAGTGAAATATACGAATGCGTGTAGATTCGAGTCAGAAACACAATTATTAGGATACACGAGAAAATTATCGAATGTACGAAGCTGAGATATTTACCGTTTACGAAGCGCAAGAAAATAAATGGTAAATATATGAGGTCAGACTATTTTAATTCCTTGTCAGGCTGCTTAAACCCATAAGGCCTGAGATTAGCTCCGGTTTCTATAGAACGAAGCTGGTGAGGTGATTCCATCTGGTGGACAGGATGCCAGGCTGTGGCAGGTAGTTTTCCAACTATTACTGGTGCCCGTTTTACACTTGATTACGGTAGTGGGTACCGCGCGCATTTCCAGAACTATGCAACCGCATTCCAAATGCGGGCACAATACTAGCTAGCTTGTTCAGTATCGACTGTGAATCTGTGTACGAGACGAAGAGCAGAACTATATCATTAGTATAATCGAAATCGATAAGCTTACCACCAGTCATTATGTGAACTCCGAAAACTGAAGCTCCTTCGCTGCATAATTCCATGGTGGCAACAATTACAAAATTGAACAGAAAAGGAGAAATCATACATCCATACCGGACGTCACTTTTAATAGGGAATTTGAGCGAAAGGCCGTTGTAAACCTAAACGCACCCGGGTGTATGACCATAAAGTGGACATAGTATGTTGACATACTTTTGCGGAACGCCTTTGCACAGCAAGGCGTTACACATGGCATTTCGATCGACTGAATCGAATGCTTCTTTGAGGTCTAAAAAGATGGCTAGCTTCGGCTGTCGATAAGTGTGCCGCAGTTCTAAGATTCGTCGAAGAGTAAAATTGTGGTCGACACAGCCTCTGCCAGGCCAGAAGCCAGCTTGCTGCTCTCAGGTCTGTGATTCCCTATGCGATATTAATCTTCGAAGACATGGACGCTAATAATCTCGTAATGATGTGAGTGAGACTTATCCAACGGTGATTAAAGCAGCTTTTTCATTTTTAAATGATTGTGTAAATTATCTATATATATATATATATATATACTATTATATATATATATTATATAATTATATAATATAATATATATATTATAGTCTTATAGTATATATATATATATTATTATATATTATTAAGCAGCTGCAACTATGATTAAGACAGAATGAATGATTTTTCGCGTCTGTGCACAGTAAGCAGAGAATACGAAAACCAATTGCACCCTGCCCTAAACACGGTACGAAACAGTGCAAAGGAATTCACTATAAATCTGGAACACAATGGAGTGGGAACTGAAAGCAGTATCAAACACAGGATATCACTGATTATTGTGGTCCTCTAATTCACTGGACTTCATGCATAGAGACTAGGTCCATTTCAGAACATCTCACGAGAATTACACCGTGTATATCTAGAGACTGTTTACAAAATTGAAAAGTAAAGCTCTACAGACCACTGTCAGTCGACCTGCTGTTGATGTGAAATTGATCGTTAATACCAAAGCTTTCACCATAAAATAGCCACTAGGAAACCGCAACCATCCATGATATCAACGAAGTCGACACATCCATAAGATGGGAGCGTAAAGGTTATAGGTAAATAAACGGAGTTGAATGTCATTCAAACATTTGGCACTGATTTTGCTTCATCAATACGTAAATTAATACCTATCATGGTTATAGAAAAAATTTCACGGATGTGCAATTGTGCAGTTCTTCTGTGTCATCAGCTAACACCGTGCTAAAGTGATTTGTCACCGGTAGTAAGTTACATGCGGAACCACTCTGGAATTTCAAAACCATTACTAGCTTCATTCTTATATCTGATGAGGCCTGGAAAACCTACGGATGTGCAGTCGTACAGTACTTTTATGCAGTGCGGCTAACACGTGTTAAATTAAATTGCAACCGGCATTGAGCTGCATGCTGAAGCTCGCTGGAGTCTCACTGTCACTTCTATTTCTACTTCCATTTCTATTTTTCCAATATTTGTCTAGGCATGGGCAACCTGACAGTATCTTAGCCCACGTGCAGTCTATGACTGTTCTGCACTTTGCCTGGATCAGGCTTGTGCTTTCATACATATACATAAGATAATATTGACAATCATGTCATACATAACTGTGCAGCACTTTGTATGGATCTAGGCTTAGGATTTAATACATACATGCGTGCACTCATCCACATATACATACACACGTGCACGGACACATACATATACAAGGAGACAATAAACGAGAGATCTGTTCCGTTTAAATTAACATGAACCCTTCGATGTATCATCACATTATGTATATAGGCCTGTCTAAAAATCCCGGTCATTGACGCATTTCAGAATCACTGAGAGAGCAACTCATTCCGTGTAGTGTTAGAAATTTTTTCACCTTGTTTAGCCTGCCCTAATTAATTCCGTCTCCATTAGATATAGATGATTTTTGTGGAGTGGGTCGGATGTTTCGGAAGTCATGACGATACGAAATGATGCCTCTTTTCTCTCATAATTCAAGAAAACCTCAAAACATAATTGCCATTCAGACACTCTAATAAGAAGCACAACGTCATCGCCGCTACGAACGGATGTATGTAAAAACAATCACAAGCCTGGGTTGAGAGAAAGGGCCACACAGTCACAAACTGTATGCGAACTTAGATAGTGTCAGGCTACCAAGGCTTGGCAGTGCGTTACACAAAAAGCTCTTCGGTAGCCGGGAAAAGAAACAGCAATTCATTCTATATAAACCAAAGATAAACAGAGCCGACACAGGCCAAGTACAGGACAAATGGTAACAAAAACGTTGTCAGAGAGATACTTACCTTCCAGAGAAAAAGCACACGGAATCTATTTTGAAACTGGTGAGCCTTCGTCTGGAAGAAAAAAACATGGTAGCACACACAAGTATAAACCTGTCTTGTGTGAACAAAAGACCTAGTTGTTTCGTATTAAATTGTATCGGCCATATCTCAGATCGAACAGAGTTCAAGACAGCATGAAAGCCCGATGAACAAGCTTAACTTTCCACCAGTCAATGCTCAATAGATCGTTTAATTTTACTACCATTAGTAGTCGAAATGCAAGCAAGAGCAATTTTGAAGTGCTGATGTATTGCGCACTTAAAACTGAGCTGAGCACGGTAACACGCTGGAGTCTCACTACAAATTTCACTTTCGAATATTTTTAAGCCTGAACAACCCATGAGGTTTCTCACAAAGCAGAACTTAGTGCAGGTCTAGGTTAGACAGTCAAACGTTTAGTAAACCGATTACGCTGGCCTTGCTCAAAATTGTGTAAAATCGAATTCAACTGACCAGAGTTTCGTGTCTTTCAAAACCCAGCATCATATTCGCGCATGTCGATATGTGAGATATCTTCATAACCGAGTTTGATTTAATATCGGCTGAATAACCACTATCGAGAAGAACACTTATTTGCGAATTTGAGGATAAATCCTCATTTTCAAAATGAAATTTAGCATCCATGTGGGGACTAAGCTAAGTCCCGCAAATAATTGGGTTTAGCACAAAGTCAGATCGGCGTTCGAATGTCAGGTCTAGGATAAGCATACCTGATGAGCGGCAATAACGGCGAAACCGGTTGTGTGCTTCCGTCCTGCTTTTCAAACGTCGTATACTACTTATTAATAAAAATCTGGCTTCAATCAAAAATTAACACTTATTTAAAAGATTGCATAAAGGGTCTATTAGACCGACTTAGAAGAATCACCGAAGTTCGTAAGCGCTAATGTCCCAAATAAAGATCTACTTTACAAAAACACATTGTAGCAGCACTACAATAGACTATGTAAATAACCGCGCAATTGTAAAAGCTCACCAATGATAAACGGTACAAGTAATGAATTGCTTAGCGTTAGAGATCTCTGTGTACGTTCGGGCACAAGGGAAGCTACCCATTGATTGAAGAAATATTATCATTCGCTATCTTGGTTAGTAAACAGCTTCTGAAAATGCGAGTTGTAAAACAGCTAGCCAGTATAATGGGAGTAATATCTATAATGTACGCACGCAGTATAGCAATTAGTTAGCTTGCCATAAACTGAAAGTCATGAACTTTTCTCAAACAATAGGAGTTTAGGATGAAGCTGTATGTGTCAAAAAACTATACGAAGGTAAAATTTACAGCTTGAGACACCGAGGTTTGTGAAATTAGTTTTCATGAATCAATTAAATAATACAAATGCCAGTCGAGCCAATAGAGGAAAAACAAGCAAGGAAAGCGAAGGCGCTGATGCAATCGAGATTATCCAAAAAGGTTTACAATTTCAGCACTGAGCGCTGTCTTGATTGCAAGCTGGGCATTGAATTCCAGAGGCCTTGTCACAAATTGGCTGAGCTTCGATGCAGACATGTGATTTAATAACTAATTTGAGTTCGCAGTGGACAAACCAAATGGCATATGCAGAAGATGTGCACTCACTTTACGCGAATTTGAAACACCGATCCACCAGTATCTGTACAAACAATTAGTGTCGGAATCGTTGTGAATGCACACAAGGCGATCGCTTGATCGGCACCATGTGCATCGTCCACCACACTAAGAAGCTGTCCTGTAGTGCGTTGGAGAGGTTTTGTTTCCGATGAGGTAGATGGTTGTAATCGGTATTCAGAGCTGTCGATCGTTTGGAGGTGAGCCCGTCCGAGTGTGCGGCTATCGTAGTTGTCGTTGGTAGACGCACACAGTCGCCAAATTGCCAAACGACCATTTTGATAGCCTGAGACTAGTTGCGAACCATCCCGATTTTGAGCCAGAGACGTTACTCGAAAACGTGACGGCCGAGAAGGAGAGTTGGAAATCGGACCGGGGTAAGCAAAACTAAGTCGGAGGACTTGTTGGACATCTACAAGCAACGTTAGAATCAATCGTGAGAGTTTTAAATAGTCAAACGTGGCGAAGTAGCAGTGTGACGAATAAGCAATTGTTATTCCGTCGAAAAACCAAAGGTTGATGAAAAGAACTTGAGGTTTTCGCGGTACAAAAAGACTTACCAAAAACCAATAAAATTCCGCATTCCGTTCCGACAATTAAATGCTTTTTTAAAGACTATAGAAGAAAAGAAACAATGACAAAGCAATTAAAGGTCCAAAGATAAAAAACTAAAATAATAGCATACCAGGCAAGTGGGATGGCCAACACCGGGTTTCGAGGAAAAGCTTGCCAGTTGGTTGGAAATTCCGTTCAACAACGTCTTCCGTAGTAAGGACGGTTGTTTGCTTTCAAACGAAAGCTTAGATGAATCGAAAGTATAATCGCCATCAGAAGCTGTGTCATAACTATTGAGGGATAATAATTCTTCGCCGGAATGCACAGTATCATCAGTAATATTGCAATTGTTCAAATCGGCTTCAAGATCAGAGTCTAACCGCTCCTGAAAAGTAAAGCTTTAAATTGTGTGAACGTTTACCTCGGAAAGGACCGAGTCTGCTAGGCTACTCAAATCGTGTTGGCTCGTAGAAGATGAAAACTTTGATGACATTCACAGAAAGAGATACGGAATAGCCCATATACATTCAAGACGATTCTGTTTGTGGGTTCTGAAGACATCCAGTTGTAGTGAAGATGGCAACATTACTATCTGTTCTGAAATGTGAATAATTATGGATTAGTGAGGTATGTGATAATTGGAACCAGTTTCGTGAAATAAATGTCAATATTTAGATGAAACTTCAACGACTAGTGGTGTAGCGTTTATTGTCAGATAACGTAGTAAGATTTTCTCACCAATCCACTGGAGAATAGATAAGTTGAATCAAACACTAATGTGAAAATGGATCTCGTGAAACCCAGTCCTAAACAAAACAAGTTTACTTGTCGATACCTTCATTTGCCTAATCCTAGCCATCCAGAAATATCAAAGTCCAAAATTATCGATCATAACACAGCAGCAAATGCGTAGACAATATTAGCCCGATAGCAAACATTGATGTATTCAATTCCTTCGCCATCGATGCATCATACATTAGGTTAATATATCCTTCTATCGCCGTAACTACACCTTATCGAGCAAAATAGCTAGAATAAGCACAAAACGGAAATGGTCCAAAGGTTGTCATAACCAGGGGTGGCAGTGGGGATAAGCTCCCACTGTTTATAAAATGCTCCCATATGGCACGCGTCTCAAATAGCCTCTGACAACCAAGTCCAGCTTCTGGCCTGCACAAGTGACTCACCGAGCACGGTGGAACTGCTTCTACCAACAGGAGAAGGGGCGAGGGCGAGTGACTAGCGCCTTAAAACCAGTTTGCTTCGGGCAGATGGAGCTCCTTAACCAGGGAGGGTATTTTATCTAAGGGAAGGAAAACCCTGATTTTAAACCTCCGCTGCCTTGCGGGATATCCGATCGCGGGAACGGCTTCGGGAGAAAACTTTGAGGAAAAATCTGAAACAGAGTATGGCAGGCGGTTAGTTGGTGCATACCACCTCTTTCTGGCAACTCCCTGCTGCCTTGCAGGTTGCACTTGGTTGTGCTAAGACTAGAGAAGCTGACTCGAACAAACGCTGAGTGGTGCTGGGGACGCCGCTTTGTACCCAAATTCCCAAGAATATTCATTAAAGCGGACTCATCCTCCAGGAGGAGATAGTCGCACAAAAGTAAAAAAAGTAAAAGTCGATCGAGAAGCGTGGCAGTTAAATAAGATAGAACAAACGGAAATAATAACCAAGGTTAGCAATACGCGTAAACTGATTCAACTTATTCAGTTAACAGGTTTCAAAAATATAGAGAAGGAATTTGACGGTGCTACCGTCAACAATAAGAATTGACACCTTTCGTGTTGGCCATAACATTTTCAAAAACAAATCAGCTGGCCCGATGCAGCGGTTTCATTTTCTTAGATCAGCCTGTTCAAGGAAGGCGGTGTAGTACAAATATGTACATTAGGTCAATAGTCAATAGTATATTATGGTATAAAAAGCTATGAGCTTAAAGGATAACCATAGGATAGTGACTTCGGGGGTCGGGTGGAGTTCAGGAGGTTCGGCGTCGTTTGCTAAAGTTCCGTAAAGAGTGGGGTTATATATATTACAACAGTCAATACAGGGGGAGATGAATCGGCGTAGTTCCGTATATATGTATCCGGAAAGGAACAGGAAAGTTGGTGCAGTATCGGGAATTGGAAAAAGCGAAAATCCATTAAACTTGTTGATACAATGGAAATAAGCGTCAAGTCGCTCTATAAAAATGGAGAGTGATGGGGAGGTTACGACTGAAACCGGTAGATCATTCCAAACACGCGGAGTACGGACAGAGAAGACAAATTTACGGCAGTTCAACCGAATGGGCTGATGAGCCAGCTTGAAGACATGTCACGGGTTCCGGAACTGGGTGTCAACAAAATCAGTCAATGGCACGGGTGTTCGTTCTCCCTAAGGATCTGGAAAACCAGATCAGATCCCTTCGGATGCGACGGCAACTCATCGGGAACACGTTGAGTTACTGAAAGCGGTCTTCATAGTTCAGAAAACTGAGCACTTTGACGAGCTTTGTGAATCTCCGTTGAGACCGAACTAGGACATGATAATCACACTTTAGCAAGATGGGAGCCAGAAACCATTTTAAAGAAGACCGAAAATCATAATTAGCATAAAAGCTAAATAAAAGTTGGGTGCGTAGTCATGAATAAATAAAAAAAACATAAAAATTAACTTAAAAAGGTGAAATACTGATGAGTAATGTGAAAAAGAGAGCCATGCGCTTGATCGCGGATTTCTTCAATAAAATGGCTGACGATCACCCATTACTTATAAATCGCCAACTGTAGTCGCCACATAATTTAATGGTTACTGAGCAGGATGGTGACGACACTATGAAAATACAAGTAAAATGAGAGATTCCATGTTCTCTTTTTCATCTTCTTGATAGACGACAGAGGGTCATCATCATCATGAAGCATCATGAAGCACAAAAGGGGTTCTTGTTTTGTTTGTGTTTGTACCGCCGAAGCGACAGAGGGTCAAGCCCTTGTAAGCCGCATCTCTTTCTATCCGCAACATAGTCCAGGAGAACCTCAGTTACAGAAATCCTGTCCTGTGTTGTACAGGTTCGCAGTGATTACAGGCAATACATTATCCACTAGTTGCTTGAATTGATCTTACTGAAATAACCTCTTCGAGAAGCGCATTCTTGTTGAGAGCTTGAATCCTTGTGTTAGGCGTAGTTTTCTTCGCTTTAGAGCATGGTCACGGGTTTTTTACAGGAAGCTACCATTTCATCGTCCAATCAAGCGATTTGTCTAATTCGTTATAGAAAACTGTACTCTCAGCAGAAGAGCTTACGGTACTTCAAACTTTCAAATCATTAGCAAAAAGTAGACAATTCAGATTTAATGAGTCGAGGTCGTTGACATATACTTTGAAAAGTAACGGTCCGAGAACAGATCCCTGCGGAACCCCGGAAGTTGAACGTGTAATCTGCGATTTAACTCCGTTAACCTCGACGTGTGTATAACGGTCAGTAAGGAAGTCGTCAATCCAATTTAGAACAGGTCCCTTTACACCAAGAGCACGGAGCCTAAGCAATAATTGTTTGAATGGAACACGGTCAAAAGCTATATTGAAGTCAATGAAGGTAGTGACTACCGGGTGGCCAGATCAAGTACAGCACACCAGTGCTCGCTAGCAGTGATGAGATTGGATGCGCGTGATAGTAAAACAATGCTGAGCAGATGTTAGCTGACTGGTTGCGAAGTTTGTGTGTGTCGTTTCGTGTTGGATTTATGATTGTCGGATTATCCAACATTTTAGCGCATTCTGCACCTTGGATTCCATCTATTGGATTTTTCTGTGTGGATTATCTCGCTATCGTTGAACTTTGCTGGGCCTTTGCTCTTTTGGTTTTTTAGTGAGTTCAATCCAATTTTGTTGTATTTTGTGTAGTGCAGACTTATATTTTTGGTCCAATACAAATATTCTATCTGTTCTTTCAGCAGTTCTGTCAGAGTCTTCTCCAACTAACGAAGTGCGGAGTAACCGGGTCTGGGTAGTGAGCCGGTTTCACGACATAACCTTGGTTTGACAATAGGCTCCGTATCTTCCAATTCGAGGGTAGCCTACCACATCTCATGGATTAAACCTAAACATTAGGCGCCAGTGGTTTGTGTTGGCTATCCGGCATCTCTGGAGGAGTTAACTGGGAGCGGTTTCCTCAAAGACCAGCTGTTGTTTTGTAAACGATCTAAGTCACTTGTAGTACGTGTGAAATCCCTTGGCATTTTGAGGGAGCGCCCGATTTGACATCGTCCGCAAACGGAGGAACGTGGCCGTTCATGTTCGGACATCTAATGATGAAAATATGATGAAGCGTCGGGGACCAAGAACGGAAGCCTGTGGCAGACCGCCATTTTGATTGGGAACGCGGGGCAGAATCGCAGTCACGCCCACACACAGAGGGGACAAGCAAGTCTTCGAAGAAAGAAAGAAGGAAAAAAGAAAATACTTCCATCCAGGACAATAAGGAGGACCCCAACGCTCGCCGGCAGCGAGTATAGTTATTACCACAATAAAACCCTTGACTATGGACCCTCCCATCCAGCAACTCCCTATCGTTCTTCTTTCTCCACGCCCTAAACTAAGAGGTACATGAGCGCAAAACTGTTCATCAACAGAGCAGGGCTGAACGTCGACACAGCTGGTTCTCTGTAGAGTTTGCAGTCAGTGGAAAATCACAGACACGCTTTTTGAGGCCACTCCCAAGACACAAGTACCCCGTAAACACTATTTTCATTTTTTCTTACAAACCCTACCGCATTTTTTCCTAAACTCACTAGCTCGTGGCAAAGGTAAGTTCTCTTTCTGTGGCATTTGCATTTTCGTCACAACCCCCTAACTCTTTGCCAGTTTCATTTCTCTTCCAGATCCCAGTATCGGAAGTCCGTACACACGCAGTTTCAACTGACGCTGTTCCGAAGAATGTGGTGGGTAGCTGTGTCCCGGGTTGACGCCCTACCTGTCCAAATGCCAAAATTGATTGGCCA
>JACCGJ010020659.1:0-15445 GCA_013407085.1 Atriophallophorus winterbourni
AACGCGCGAAATGCCATTCATCACATTTGCAAAACTGGGATGGGAGCTTGGTGTCTTGATCGACACAATGATCATTCTGTCGGCTACTTTGGTGCTTGACGGCTAACACCACTGGCTCATTCTGGCGTGGGTTTTGCTCGACCAGCGCAGTGTCACGCTTCAAATTTAGTAGCCTCTGGCATTCGGTTGTTGACGTCATGTTGATTTTCGGATTTTGATCGAGTAGTGACGGTAGTCTCGTGCGAATCTCTTGATCCTTCTCTGATTGCAGACCACATACTTTTCCTGCATAAGTTACAAATTCATCGCAATCCTGTTTGATCAATTTCATGCAGTTATACCGTCTGTTAAATAAAAAAAGACTTATCGCCAGAAATTTCTTTGAAAATTGATTGAAAAATATATTTGAATCTCTTGAACCGAGATTCGAAGGTGAGACCGCTTTCTGGGTCGTAATTGAATTTGGGGATGCTGTTGATGATTGCATCACCCACTGGGTTTTGTACGTCAGTCTTCTTGTCTTGATAAATAACACTCAGTTTTTTCAAAAGTGTCTGCATCAAACGGGCTTGAGCTTCTTCGAATTGGCGTTGCTGTTGCGGAAGTATTGATTTTACTTCTTCTGATGTGATTGCCATTTCGAATTGTTGGGTTTATCCCATCCCCGTCGCCAAGTTGTTATGTCTGTGCTGCACTGTTGTTGGCCCAGCCCGTTTGGTCAGAGAGAACGCAACCGTCACTCAACTCGTCTATTTACCGAATGCAAAGTGTATCACAAGTGAGTGAATGTGTGAATATCTCAGTGAGCGAAAATCATAATTTGAATTCAAAATCGATCTTCATTGGTGATTAATCAATGTTCGTTCCCTGCTTTCAACAGGGTGCGCCCTCCTAACACCTCCCCCTTTAAGCTTGGTTGTCGTGTGGGTACTGAAACACGTCTTCGATCGGCCCACCTTCTTGGTTTGTATTCCGCGGAATTAATTTGAGGTGGCCTTCTTTCTGCTGAATTTCCATCTTCTGGGGTCTTGAAGTTGGCGAGGACAGGATAGAGATCATTGAACACTGATCTCTTAAAATAGTTTGTGCGGCAGTAGTTTTCGTTATGCCCCTTTCTGTTGCACTTCTGGCATCGGTGCTTCTTGAATGGGCAATAACGCGCAAAATGCCATTCATCACATTTGCAAAACTGTGATGGAAGCTTGGTGTCTTGATCGACACGGTGATCATTCTGCCGGCTGCTTTGCTGCTTGACTGATAACTCCACCGGCTCATTCTGGCAGGGGTTTTGTTCGACTAGCGCAGTGTCACGCTTCAAATTTAGTAACCTCTGGCATTCGGTTGTTATTGACGTCATGTTGATTTTCGGATTTTGATCGAGTAGTGACGGTAGTCTTGTGCGAATCTCTTGATCCTTCTCTGATTGCAGACCACATACTTTTCCTGCATAAGTTACAAATTCATCGCAATCCTGGTTGATCAATTTCATGCAGTTATACCGTCTATTAAATAAAAAAGACTGTTCGCCAAAAATTTCTTTGAAAATTGATTGAAAAATATATTTGAATCTCTTGAACCAAGATTCGAAGGTGAGACCGCTTTCTGGGTCGTAATTGAATTTGGGGATGCTGTTGATGATTGCATCCACCACTGGGTTTTGTACGTCAGTCTTCTTGTCTTGATAAATAACACTCAGATTTTTCAAGTGTCTGCATCAAACGGGCTCGAGCTTCTTCGAATTGGCGTTGCTGTTGCTGAAGTATTGATTTTACTTCTTCTGCTGTGATTGCCATTTCGAATTGCTGGGTTCTTTTCTCCCCGTCGCCAAGTTGTTATGTCTGTGCTGCACTACTGTTGGCCCAGCCCGTGTGGTCAGAGAGAACGCAACCGTCACTCAACTCGTCTATTTACCGAATGCAAAGTGTATCACAAGTGAGCAAATGTGTGAATATCACAGTGAGCGAAAATCATAATTTGAACTCACCATCGATATTGATTGATGATTAATCGATAGTTCGTTCAGTGTCTATACGACAGGGGGCGCCCTCCTAACAAAATTTTAACTTCAGAACGGCAACCACATTGGTAAATGTTTGTTATTTTTATCAGATTCCAGCCTTAAGAGGAAGACCCCAATCCTATGACCTTTTAATGACGTTTCAGATAGTCGTACGGCATTGCATTCAACTCGAATTATATTACGCCGGTATTTGACTAGTGGCCTAATTAAACAGAGAATCGCCTGGATTATTAGGAATATATGGTCACTGTTTCAAAAATGTGAGTCGTAAGAGAGGTTTCTGACATCTGTAGGACCTTTTGACAAAACTAGGTCCTGTGTAGATGGTGAATGTCAATCGCTATCCTTTAATTTCTCACTCAAGTGCCGATGAAACGCACTTGAGTGCAGCTAATCGAGATATACCTGGGAAACTTTGTGACAGGTCTCCGAGTGTCCCAATCAATAACCGGTAGGTTAAAATCACCTAATAAATAGACTCTTTGGACAGTTCTGAGCATACCGGTAACAAGTTCCCAAATTCCTGGTCATCCTCCTCAGAATCACCGCATGCCCTGTATAAGCAGTCTACAGCAAAAAAAGCTTACCGCCAGTGAGGATCGTCGATATCAGCTGGATGCAAAAGCAGCCATTTTGATGCCAGAGTCATGCTGTATGAGTATTAGAGCTCTTCCTCAGCGTCTAACGTCTGATCTCAACGATCTGAGGGCTGTTAAAAATGATTAACTGGAATAGTGTCTGTAACTTACAGCCATTTACCTAATGCACCTAAGATCTTAGATTAACTTTTAAAGGATTTTTGTATTAATAAGAGCCATTTATTACGCACGCTTCAAGCATTTGAGCTGCATGTTCACAGCATTTCGATATACTATGCATAATTATGTAGAATCCCTATGCGCAGAACTTAATGTATTACTGCGTTTGTTGGTGTATATATATGTGAAAACACATTATGACCTGGATGCGGATTCTACGTCGCTGGAATGTTGTGACGTAGGTGTTATTGATACAGCAGCGTTGAGTGCAGACAAAGCGAGGCTTTCGTTTGCTGCAGCACAATCTAGCTAAGAATCCTTAAAACGTTTTCAACAGCAATTGAGCATTCTTGATAGAAAAGTCCGCTTTTGATGAATTATTACATCGGCATTTCTCGGGGTTTCACTTCGGTTTTGCTAACTTGCCAACCGAACGCGAAACATTTTGCCGAATCTGGGAGACTATCCAGCACCAATCTATACAAGCCATTGATATTTGTATGTATTTGGTTGCGTTCTGATAGAAGTAAGTTTCTGTCTCGACCAAGATTGGCCTTGCTTGATTTCCTTTCATTCCCACACCGATTCAATGCACCCGAACTAACTGAGGATTGGGATTAAGATACGCTGAACGCAACAGATTCTGCACGCATTAGTGATTTAAGCAGCGTCGTGATTTATCCTCATTTACAAAAGGCTTTGTTCGTTCAGGATCAGGATATATGTGGTCAGAGTTTTCATATTTTTCTCATGAACATAGATGTGTCGCAACTAGCGCAATTCACTGCGGATTGAACATAATTGTGTGTTAATTGTCATTTAATTGTTGAGACGCGGTTCGGTTTCCTTACTTATAGGTGAGCTTGCTGGCTCTTCTCCTTACGCTAGCTAACAACAATTTTTATAGTTTTCCCCCGATTCGTTTCTGGTGCCTCATTTTAAACCGCCGCAACTTGCTCATAAGATTTCATGTTGGGTTACTGCAGTGTCATGAGTAATGGTGCACTTTATTACGATAAGCCTCCCTCGCAAATTCTTTGCATTCTATATAGACCTATTCCAACCATCTATGGTCTGTATACACGGTATAATGTCCCTTGAATATACCTGAGCACTTATGTTGCACCAAGCGCCTACAGGCACAGCATTCAATTTCATTGGCTACATGCTTACCAAAGAAGGCCTTCCGGCATGGAGAAGTAAGATAAGCAATATTGTACGCAAGGTTTAATAGTTTTGTTCAATTTCGTTTTCATCTTGATAAAAATCAGAAGCAATGAAATCTTATTTAAGCTTTTTCACAACAAGAACCATGAGTGAATTCTGCTGAAGAGATCCTTAAAAATCTACACCCTCAATAAAATTGTTTCCTGCCAAATTTGCAATCAGCAAGGATCAATAAGCACCACATGGAGGTAAAAGAAACTATAAATAGACTCACACCAACCTAACTAATTTGCCCTAGAAAGGCAAGGCTGAGAAAATTAGTAACCTTGCTATAACAAACACAATGGTGGAAACGAAACCAATTCGTACTCTTGTCATTCTAAATCGGGAGTAGCCGCCGATTCACGAAAGCAAATACCGGCGAAAAATGAACCTTTTCAGTGTTCAGGAAGTTTTGCGCATTTTAGGGCCAATCAAACGTCGGTAATAAGAGGTCCATTCATGTAAAAAGTGGAACCCAACAATACATCACTACCAGCTAATTGCGGTAGAATTTCTACACCAGCTTGACAGAAACACGCAACTTCCGAAAGGTGCTTATCTTGAACGCAGCACGAATGGGCGTTTCAATGTTCAAAGTGATTTGAAGTTTTAATCGTCCATAAAGCAGATACTCAACACTAACCACAGATTAAAAGTATAGGAAAGCATAAAAACAACACAAATGTTTTATCAATATGAAAAATCAGCATTCGTATTCAGGTGCGAGGTTCCATTTAGTCAACATATAATTGTCAAGTTCAACCTTGAACATGTTCAGGCTTGTTGCGCAAATGATATGTGGGGGCAGGGAGTTCCATAGAAAACAGACTCTGACAGCAAAGAAAAACTTTCGACAATTTGATCTGGAGTGCGTAGTGATTAAATTTTAGCCATGAGATCTGCTTCTAAGTACGTCTTGCCGATGAAACAGGTGTTCAAGTGGGTGATCCACTGTATGCAGAATTTTGAACAGCAGGATCAAATAATCCTTGAGATGACGCTATGATTAGTGAAACAGGTTCAAAGTTGCAATCCTTTCCTCGTTGTCCCGGATACGGGCACTCAACGACACTTTCATGGAAGGCATTGAAACACACCAATGCTTGCTACTAAAACTACGGTAAACGGTCAAATTTTCAAAAATAATCAATATAAGGCATCTAATGCCGTTATCAACAAAGCTGTACCGCCAAATGTCCAAGTAAATTCCAAGTGCCAGGCAATCTCGTTGACAAGCGAATGCTTCTCTGCATCTCAAGGCCAGAATATAAGCAGTATATGCTTTTAAGCAGGCTCTTGAACGAGGATATCCATGGAAAAATACCATTAGGCCAGTACATGCTTGTTTGCATGCACAGACGATCAGATATCCACTGCTCCAAACTCTAAGAATTGGGTATAAACGATGGTGCTCCCACCCCGAGTAAAAGTAAATTAAAAGGTGTGCAGCATAGAAATGCCGTGTAATGTGCCCAAATGCCTGTAGATTATGTAATGTATGGAAAGATCTGCGGCTCGTTGCATAAAAAAACCAGGTCTATGAATATGCCATCACTGCTTTATCAAAACGTTAACACCACATAGACAGGCTTCGGTGTGGACGTACAAATGTGTGCTCGCATACTTTTGATTTTACTGCTCGCTCTATTGACGGATCTAGACGGATCTTATATTATTGAACTTGTCTCAACTTCCTCATCCATATCACTGCCATATCCGCGTCGCTGATCTGATTAATTAGACCCCCAAACTCACCTCGTGCGAACATACCCAGGTTACTGCCTGTAATTCTAATGTCCGTACGAGCTGTAGAAAATATGTTCCTCACCTCATCCCTCTTAGTTGCAAACAAATCGGCTGTGCGAATATTTCCGGACATTCCGTGGGAAGAACAGCAAATTCGTCGTAATAATCCTGAACTAACAAGAGAGGCTATGAATCGAAGAACTGTTATAGTTCTTGGTGTACACAGTTTGAACGAAGAAGAATCTAGTAAACATCTACAACACGATTGCAGTGAATGAAGATTTCTTAAAAGATATCCTAGGTTTAAGGACATTAAAACGACTGATGTTATGTGCCTTAAACCGAAAAAGGGATCGCACCAGCCTCCTACTCTCAAGATATTATCCCGCACAAATAAAATGAAGAAAATTTGCACCTCCTGAAATTCGTATTCGGGCTGTATACGACATAAAACGCACGAACACTATTGTTCCTGAAATGACTTCGCTATTAAGTCTATCAAATGCACCTGAGACAAAAAACGTGAAGCAGCCGACCAACTCTGGGTCGGCGAATCCACTACTATGAACTCTTCAACTGCAGCAAAAATCAAATCTCTATCATGCTGTTAAACCAATGCTCAGAGCTTTCTGGGCAAGTTCACCGAACTGTATTCACGTGCGACCATGGCGTCTTGGGATTTGATTGCAGTGTCAGAAATCTGATTGAGTAATTCTATACACGACTCTGAACTCAACATCCCACGCATGATGATTTACAGAAAATGTCGAGCAACAAAAGGTGGCGGTGTCATCCTCTACTTACATGAAAGCATCAACTGCACTATACTTTTCTCCCATGAGCTAGATGTCCCAAATAAATTGTTTTGCTCTATTGACTTGCATGATAAACGTAAGTGCCTCTTAGCATTGATTTATCGCCACCCTTCTTCATTATCTGCCGCTTACACTGTTCTTTCTAATGCAATGCGTTTTGCATTGAAGCTCGTATACTCACATTCGCTCCGCCTCTGTCATCTTAATGTACCGGCACTTGCAACACACATTACAGGTGACGATTCTTTCAAGAGCTTTCATCAAGAAATATTGACTTTCACCGCTCTTTACAACCATGTGCAACAACCAACGCTATTTCGATCTGAACAAACCCAATCTAGCCTGGACCTCATACTTACAAACGAAGAACTCGTAATAGAATCTGTTTCCTATACAGCTCCACTCTGATTGAGTGATAATGTTGTCATTTATAGATTGTGAAAACGTATCCGACAACAATTTGCATCAGTCGTCTCACAAGTGTCGATCCATGGACAGTCTGTGAACTCTGACAGCTGCAGCCTGCCAATTCTTCACGGGGTGGAATTCCCCCCAACGTTGTTTAAACAAAATTAATGGCGATGAAGAAAAGAGGTTCACCCGTTATTGATAATATACACCCAAACATTTTGTATAATCTCTCATGGGATTTTCTAATTATACATACGAAATGAGACTTAAAATAATTGATTTGCATTCGGCTCAATACAAACGGAAAATAGGAGCACTAATATTTATTTGGACAGTGCTTATTCAAACAAATCATCCTTGCAGGCGTTTGTTTCATCTTTTCCATAAAACACATCTGCGTGGCCACCAATCTAAACGTTACCAACAGCATAGCAGGTTGAAACCTGGACCACCCACGCAAGACACGAACGGGAGCTGAATGCTTTCCATCTACGAAGCATCCGTCGTATCTCGAACATATCGTGGATGGACAGACGCTGATGTGCTTTCAAAAGCTGGTCTACAGAGCATGTTCACCCGATTACATCACGCCGTCTGCGTTGGCTTGGTCATGTCTACAGAATGGAAAGTGGTCGTATTCCGAAAGATCTAATCTATGGTGAGTTGCAATTAGGAAGTCGACCATTGGGCAGACCGCACTTGCAGTACAAAGATGTTTGCAAAAGAGATATGAAAGCTCTTGACATTGACCCCGCGAGCTAGGAAGAACTTGCTCTTGACCGCTCGCATTGGAGGCAGTGTGTAAAGCGTTGTCTGCAAGCCGGGGAGGAGCAGATACAGCTCTTGGCTGCTGAACGCAGATCAAGCCGCCGGCGTGCAACTGATGCAATACAACAGAGTTCTGAATATCGTTGCAAGCTTTGCGGGAGAGATTGTTCCTCCCAAATCGGACTGTTTAGTTATTCAAAAAGCTGCAAAACATGAAATTCATGCGATTGTGATGTACATCCATGGTCGACATCGACCGACGGAGGCCAACAACAACAGTAGGTTGAACTGCTGTAAATATGCATTCTCGTTCGTAATGTGCATTTGTGGAACAGTTTATCTACTCACGTGGTACAATATGGAACCATTGACGTTTTTAAGAAATCACTAGATGTCCACATGAAAAAGTATGTTTTTCACATTTTGACAATATTCCCTAACAAATATTTTGTTATTTTTACCATCTAACCCGACGTACCGCGTCATGCTCTGGTATGAAACCCAATCGGGAAGAGACGGGTCGGACGCCCAAGGCTATCTTGGAAGCGCTCGTGTGAAGAGAAAATCCGCAAGTGTGGACTTAACTGGAACGACATCAAACTGGCTGCTATGGACAGACCAAAGTGGAGACAAGTTGCCGAGGCCCTATGTTCCTCCAGGAACTCAAGGGATTAAGTCAAGTAAGTCAACCCGATGTATATTTTTATTGGTCATGTAAAGCATAGCTTTTTACCCGCATATCATCTATGAATAAATCTATGAATAAACACTACAAAGCTAAAAGCGGGCGTTTTTCCGATCAGGGCAGATAATGGACTAACTGATTCTGTCCTGGAAACAGCTAACGCTCTAGTAAGTTCTAATGCACGAGTATTCAGCCTCAAGGATGACTTACTACCATCGGAATTGTCAGCACTAATTGTGTCATTGACTGTGAGCAATATATGTATCCATTCTAAAATAGTCTCGCACCACCCACGCAAGTTGAATATAAACAATTCCCCGGAAGCTGACGGAATCACACCTGCAATCCAAAAGTTATGTTGTTGTCAATTGTGCTAACCACTTTGTGATTTAATTAATCACTCATTGAGGGAGGGACTGGAAGAGAGGAAACTTAACAAACATCTACAAATGTGGAACTCGTTCTGACAAATGCAGCAAGGGCATTCTCTCCACGGTAACACCGGAATCAAAGAAACAGATAGGCTGACATGTTTGCAGAACGATTCCGTCACAGGAGTTGGTGGGACGAAGTTGAATACAACGCTGGACTGCCTAACGGGACTCCGGTTCCAGATAGTTCCTCTAAGTTGACTCCTTAAACCTTTTCCATGATTGTATGTAGCCACAAGGCAGTGCAGGATTACGAAAATTGTTTACCTTTCCCTAATTTGACCGCCTTTATTGACTTACGAGCTCCACCTCCTGAAGCATGCTGCTTTTGAGACGTCAATCAGCCGCTTTTCCCTTTCTCATGCAGTAGAAGCAGTTTTTCCGGGTCAGACAGGACCACGCGTGCAGGCCAGGAGATGGACTTGGATGTCAGAGGTTACTGGTGTGGTTACTAGTGGTTAAATGCATTCATTGTATTTTCAATAGACGAGCTTGTCTACAGTTCAGTTCTCAGTTACCAAAGATCTCTCAATTAATACTGTTGCGTGAAAAAAACCGCATCATCTCTGTAGGCATTCTGTTATGATTATAACACAACATGACATTTTCAAGGAAATGCGACAAGGGTGGCGACAAACACGTACTCTGCAAATGACTAAGAGCAAGTGACTTTATTCTAGGTTTATTGAAGGCGTCGCCTATCCGCTTATCAAGATCACGATGCTAATTATTCTATAATTGGCGCGCTATCTAACCTATCCTCAATTTAAACGTTGTAAGCAACCATATACCAGGGTGAGTGAAGCCGGCTGGAAAAAATCATCAAATTATGAGGAAGAGAAGCAACCCTAGGTCTAAGCTCAGTGGCCCCCAAGTTGCTGTAGGCACAAATGCTGAACATGATTTATCCACTATGAAGTTGAATCTGATGCTGATGTTGACAGAGGAATGTACAGATTCCAATTAGTTGGGCCCTTGTGTATATGGCTGAGATTTTGAAAATCAAACTTCGTGGTTGACTCAATCAATACACCTATGACTTCAAATAGAAGACGTCTACCACGATCCGCGAGACATTTCCCCAGTGACTTGAGACATGAGGCGACATTATGAAACCTTATTGGGTGTTATCATTGATGATGGTTGATAAGGTACCCTACGTAATATCCGAGCGGTGAAATTCGACACACGATGCACCTTTTCTTTAGAATGTACACTGTCACGACTGTTCCTCAATTTTAAAATAATGGATTTGAGTTGAGTTCTAAAATGTTCTTTACTGGGAGCAACTATTTGGAAGAACAATATTTGAATCGATTGATGACAAATATATAGGGCTCTGCTCAAATTTTGCATGCTAACTCAATCTAAATACGCTCAACTTTGCAAACATTGAAGACGGGCTCGCTGCAGAAACGGCATTAAGTATCTGCATATTTTGGCGAGGCTGCTATATTTCGAATTTGTGTTTCTGGGAATGCAGGAAAACTGGATAGGTTTCTCAAACTCTATAAAGTCAGTTGTGGCATCATCCAACATTTAGTTGCCTACGACCTTTCGTTTTGAGTCTTTATATAATTTAGCAGTAGTGTCATTTATTTATGTTTTTGGAACGTAGTTAACAGATGTAAGCAGAAGGATACAGCTTCAAAGTATATTCCACATCAAATAAATGTGATGAAGGTTGTGCCTTGCTGTTTCCAGCAACAGGGCAGTCAGTTTAATGACATCAGTGCATTGAGCTAACCTAACCGAAGTTTCAAAGGCCCAACACTACATTTACGCTCATGATTTCGCTGCTTAGAAAACATTTCTACACCACTTTTAACCGGTAAGAGTACCAGGTCGATATTGAACTGGATTGAACTAGGAGGAAAACAGGGAATTGGTTCACGTGTTAATGATGTTCATGAAATTGTAGCCAGTCTCAAATATAGTTGGAAACCCCTGGGGTGTATAGGAATATTTTGCCCTAGTTCATTCAGTAGTGAATAAATTCACTGGGTATTAAAACATATTTTATTGGCTCAAATAAATGATATCTGGACATGCAAATTTCATTGTTCCCTGAAATAATTTAAGGACTGCGATAGATTCAGTTTATCAGTATACAGATGGGTGGAGGTATGAGGAGTGCAGATAATTTCGACGTTCGTGAGGGGGTTAGCAAGATCGGCGAGGTACAATATTCATTTAAACAGACTACTAGGTGATCGATCACTTTGATGCAGCTAACATGTAGGCTATGGCACCAGACAAAAGGTCATCATGAAACAACTATGATTCTGTTACACACACAACATTGAAGTGCATGTGGTCAACTTTACGGAGGATTTCTCGCTCATTTATTCTGAATGAACATGCGTTTGTATAAAGTTACGGAATTGGTTTGAACTCCTTGTTTTTACAGTTTATTGAGAACATTGTGCCGTTTCGCATAACACAAGATGCATTTTCCTGTTTGGTAAAGTAGATATCATACCTTGACCCTTGCTTTTTTCCTATATAGATAAATGATGATACTGTCGTTTGCATTTGTAAATTATTCATACTGGCTGATGACATGAAAGTCGTTATTACTTTTTCATCCACAAAAACGTAAACTTGCATCGCGGAACAATAGTGGCAATAGAAATGGAGTCAAAATACCCATCCAAAAACTGAATTAAAGCCAGATGATTGATTCTTATCAAGGGTATGCGAATTCAAGTGACTGATTGCCGACGTGATCTTGGTTTCAAGTATTATTAATCCCTCACCTTCAATAAGCATATTGACCACGTGAGCTTCAATGAAAATAATAGTTTAAATGATACATATTTGATTTAGTCAACCACAATGGAAGTTCGAACTATATAAACTTTCCATGTCGGATTCAGTTCGCCGGTCAATGCATGGGCAGCTACTATGCCGAGTTAAACGACTCATGACAAGCAGCGCTAATTAGGTCCATCTTTATTAAACCCGGATAAGCGGTCACATTTGAGCAAATTTTATGTCCACGAAGGATACGTGTCTTTTGCTTTGTAGTTCTAATTGAGCAAAACGTCATCTAGTGGTACGATGGGTCGAGGTGCATCGGGCACTTAACCACAAAAAGTTCCAGTTTCTTAGGTTTGAAAATAATAGCGATCTCCCTACTTTAAAAATTTGAATAGAATTGGCCTCGATGATCTGCTCGTTGCGTCCTTGGGACATCCTTTGCCTTCACCATCCCCGCTTCAGCGGATTAGTAAAGTGCATGTAAAACACAAAACACATGTGGACGACAGTTCTGCGGTTACTATACTCACGAGTGTTTGAATCGAAAAATGAGGATTCTATCTGCACTAAGATTAGAGAAATTTTGTTCTGATTGTGAGGAAAATAGGAATCATCTTTCAATGATGATGCAGATGAAAAAATACGACAAATTGTGAAAACTTCACACAACCCATGAGGTTTGAACAATGGATTATGGATGTTTCACATGGAAACGTACTAGAATATTTTGATAATAGTTTAGAAATATGTGTGAAAACATAAATTGATCTGAATTCACACAATTTCACTAATGGCGAAAATTTGTAAAGGATATTTTTCAGAGCGCAAATGGCAATCAAAGTGAACTTACTGCCCTTCAAGATTCCAAATACAAGATAGATTCAATAATCAAGATTTGTGGTCAAATTGAACATTCTAATTCACAATAAACATAGGGTCAGAATTAAAATACATTAATATGTTTATATATGAATCATATAAACTATTTTGTATGATTTATGGTAATAAGTAGGGGCAATATCTAAGCTATCGCACTTTGTCCAGTTTCGAATTATAAAAAAACGAATTTATATTTGTTTGCCAAATTGACAGGTAGGAAATTGCGAACAAGTCACACAGGCACTGGATAGAAATACCTGTTGCACTAAGTTTCAGGTTAGGGGAGTTCATATTGCGTTTCGGAAATTCTGAATTTTTTGAATTTAAACCATTTTGTGCTTAACTCTGTGAGTCGCGTACAGCAGCTTGCGAGTGCAGAGCTCAGTTCGACCATAACAGCATTTGTTTGTAAGAATTTCTTACGGTCGGGTTTGTTTTAGCTGATTCCAAATCCGGAGTAACCCTGCTTTTTTCGTCACCAATAACCTTAGTCTCAGATTCCTTCAGTGTTGGTTCTGAAATTGTTGTATTGATATGATGGTTTACATCAGTCATCACTTGCTTACTAACATGATTTATCAATATTTCCTCCACATGTCGAAGGCTCAACTCGAAACTGGCAATTCTATTTTTTATTTTGGATTCAAAAGTGCATCGTGCAAATGTTTAACTCTGCAACTAACACAGGCACAGCAGTCGCCTGGAACCTTTTCATTATTAATGCTGTCGAATCAGGGGGTAAAGTACGGTCACATTTACCATGGATCTTACCTATACACAGAAAACACGTTGACTTGACTCGCCTTCTGACTCATCGGTTGTTCACACCCTTTGCACGTGACCTCGGGACAATTCTTCGTGTAGAGGATGCGTGCTATCAGCTGGACCGGCCGTGACCATTGTTGCGTTCGACGGTTCCAGGCCCTTGGTACAGAGGTCAAGTTGGTTCCATTTAATGGCGGGTAAACAGTCCTAACTGTTACAGATTGATCGATCGACTTTTTGTCCGTATGTTGGATCTCGTGAAGTGGTCAAAAATGTTAATAGCCTGAGTGATGGACGTTTGGTCAACTGGTCGATGTGGCTGCTTTGAAACTCATGATTTCGTCATTTAGCAAGTCATCCACGATAACTCGTTAACCAAGTCAGGTATCAAAATTCGTAGCTCGACGGAATCTTTGCAATCATAGCAAAAACCGTAGACTTTTTTTTAAAAAATAGTTAGCGGTGGCATACGTTTGCGAGCATGAGCAAACTAATATCTTAACGTCGAAACGGTAGCTTTGTTTTGGATCGGTTGACAAGAACAAAACGAATACACTCCGATATGTATGATCGAACGTAACACAGAATTCTTAGAATGCGATGAATCCGAGCAGATCCGGCTAAGATATGCGCAAGATTGCAGAGCCAATAAAACGCCACCGAACAGCAGAATCTATGTGAGGAACAAATAAACTTAGAGCGATTATTTCGATGGAAATAATCAGTTTTGTAATGCTTACACACTTGCACTTTTACTACACTACTGTCTTGTACTTATTGTGACCGGCAGGTAGTGATAAAGATATCAGATTAGTTGTAACCTTAATCCCCGAACAAACATTTACATACTTGAACTATACCACCACGGCTAGCTGTCATTGACGAAATCTAATTTGATATCAACATTACGAATATAAAATGTTCAAATGGAACTAAATATGCTGTACTGGGTAATACGAATGTTTGTGCGATTTCCATTGCATTCCGTCTTTCAAAGAACACCGAGATTTACATTTGAAGGCAATTTCCCAAATATTGCAAATGTGGAATGAACACCAGCTATGATTTCCTTCGTTCACATCAGATGAGTATCAACTTCCGTTGCCATTAGCAACAAAAATTTGGATTCCGTTGGTGTACTTCGGAAGAAATTTTTGCGGAAAATTGCTGAGAAATACCAGTTGGTTAACTGACAAGTTACATCGCGATTCAAAAATATGTGAAAAACTTGAATCAAATTAAAAGAATCATTCGTTATTAATACAGAAATACATATTTGTGTTAAGATGGAGTCTCAAAATGTATAATATTAGGCTGTTACATCGAGAGAATATTCCAGGGATTTCCATTAAGTTTGTTATTAATTTTCTTTGATGAGAAATAATTAAATATTTTTTGGTAGGCGTTTTTGAACAATTTCGGCTGTTCATTGATCATTTTACCTAGAAATTATTTTAGAATATTTAAGTACGTAAGTATACAGAGATTTGGCTGGCGCATCATTCGAATAGATCTGCGCGAATCCGGACGGGATTAAAATTCCAGGATCAAAGAATTTTAAGGAATCCTCATTGACGAAAGTTATGTGCGCAAATATAACGTTTGCTGATCATTTGCAATTGCCTAAACATTAATATTATTATTGTTAAGCCTACAGCTTTTTCTACCATAAAAACTTTCTGAGTTCTGAGTTATGAATTATAGTGATACATTACGCTCATCAGATATAGTAAACCTGAAACATTTTCAATTGAATTCTCTCAATAAATCGATGGGCTTTATAAAGCTCGTGCTCTACTGTGATCATATTTTAAAGCATCTTCCTATTGGCTAAGACCTTTATAATCCTTCTATACGCCAATCATTGTCTCCTTATCCTAGACTTGGCCTTTTCTATCCTTCGTTAAATATCCACATGAAAACACAATTTCTCGTTAACTTATATCATTCAGTATAAGAAAAGTTGCCTGCCACCGTGTTCATTGATGTCTAGCGGGATTTCGAGCAACAATGAAAAACAGCTAATTATTTTGCTAGAAGATCAAAAATAACACCAGCCAAAACGATTAGTTCAATCATGTACAGTAGAGCACGGGTTTTCTAATATTAAACAACACTCTGTCAAACATCAAATAGCCATTGTAGAACAAATATGAAGTGATGCTGCAAATTATGCACCATATATATATATATAT
>JACCGJ010020660.1:0-32182 GCA_013407085.1 Atriophallophorus winterbourni
TAAAGTAATAACGTGTTTTCTGTGTATGGGTAAAATCCATGGTAAATGCGACCGTACTTTAGCCCCTGACGCGATAGTATTATTGAATAATGAAATGGTTCCAGGTGCATGCTATGTCTGTGTTCGTTGCAGAGCTAAATCATTGCACTATAACGATACTTTTGGATCCAAAATAGAAAACAGAATGGCCGGTTTGGAGTTGGGCCTTCGACGTGTGGAAGAAATGTTGGTAAATCATGTGAGTACGCAAGTGATCACTGATGTAAACCATCATATCAATACATCGATTTCGGGACCACCATTGAATGAATCTAAGACTAAGGCTACTCGTGTGCCAAAAAAGCAAAAAACCAGGGTTATTCCCCTTTTGGAATCAGCTAAAACGACCACAGAAGTAGGACATTCTTATAGAGATATGCTGTTACGGTCGACCTCAGCTGTACACTCCAAAACTGTTGTACCCGACTCACAAAGTCAAGCCACAAAGGTTTTTCATTCTAAAACGCCTGACTTTCCGATACGAAAAAAGAACACCCCAAACAGGCTGAACGTTATATGTACGAATGTCAGCGAGTCCCAAGAAAGCCTGTTTGATAGCAAACAGAAACATGATGTTGATAAATGGTCTGAACTTTGTCACCTAATGAAAATTGAACATGTAAACGCAGAAAAGGTGACTCATATAACCCGCCATTCATCTTCACCTCATATTGGTCAACCTCGCTTGCTCAAGGTAACACTAAAATGCGAGGCTGATATCGAGAACGTATTGCTGAATGCATACCTACTCAAGTCAGATGCCGACTCCAACTGCCGCATATATCCCGATGTACCATGGTGGGAAAGGAAGGGCAGCTTGAACGACAGGGAACAAATGGTATCGCGAAGTATAGTTCTACTTGGTGTACCAGAAAATAATTTTAAAGCATCGAATCAGGAAACGGTAGAGCACGACGTCAAACAATGGCGCTACATTGCGTGTTCTCTCGATATTTCTAATGCCGTTGTTGTGGACACTTTTCGAGTTCCTTTTTCGCCAAAATACAAGGGGATGGACCGAAACCTCTGAAGATTACGTTCTTGACCAGCGCTATGGCTGAAATAGTAAGGTCGGAATGGACAAAAAAGAAACGAACACTACCCAAGGATGTTAGACTTAGCCCACCCAAACCAATGAGTGAGACACACTCGCGGCTGGGTGCGGTAGACGGTAGCGTTCCCACCGAAACGGAAGCAACCAATACATCAAAAAACGTAGTGGGTCCGGCTCAAACCGAGTCGGACCGAGTACATCATTGTCCGGCTTTCAGGGGGTCGGACATACAAACATCATCCGCATAGGCTCGCTACACACGAAAACCACTGTTAAATGCCTATACACAAATGCACAGTGCTTGCGGAACAAAATCACCGAATTGTCTCACTTTAACGCTCAGTTTTCTGCTGACATCATTGCTGTTACCGAAACATGGTTTCACGATCAGGTGAACGATTGCGAGCTGGCACTTCCCAACATGATCCTACTTCGACGAGACCGTTCAAGATCAGGTGGTGGAGTTGCTTTGTATTACAACGAGCGTCTTCAATGCACAGCTGTACCTGACACAACGTTTGAGCTAGAGGACACCATGTGGTGTAGCCTTCGCTTGGAAACGGGAGAGAACTGTATACTTGGTGTGATCTACCGCTCGCCCAACTCTTCCGATGCCCACAATGAAACGTTGTTACAAATGATGCGCAACGCTGGAAATCTTAGAGGATGCCAATTGTTAATAATGGGTGATTTTAACCTCCCACATCTCTACACCAAAAGTGTGCATACTCAGAAATCCCTTGAGATTATCACTTTCACTCCCCAATACAACCATGTCCATTCATTCACTCGACAGAGGGGCCTCAATGACTCATCAATTCTAGATCTGGTTTTAACATCCGAAGCAACAGCAGTGGAGTCAGTGCAGTATCATAGTCCTTTGGGGCTAAGTGACCATCTTGTGTTGTCCTTCGAATTCGTGTGCAACGCCAGAAGGGCGTCGGGCGACATTAAGTTCATCAGGAGAGTCGATTACTTCGGCCTTCGCGGTGCCATTACGATTATGGAGGAAAAACATCTCGATCTTACGAATGCAGATACTCATTGTTCTAGTCTGTTAAGTTATATCCGTACAAAACTAGACGACAATTCTACCTGTGTTCCCAAAAGGAAATCAAGAACATTTTGCTTCAAACTTCGAAGCCGCACTCGGAAGTGGATAACCATGCGAAACTCCGCATGGGCTGCACATAAAATAACACGAACAGACGCATCTTGGGAACACTTTCGTAGTTTTCGTAACAAGGTGACGTCCTTAATTCGAGAAGACAAGCAATATCACCATTTTAAACTGATCGACCAGATGGAACGACATCCTAAGTTGCTGTACACCATCGTAAACACCGCGACCAAGGTTAAACCAGGTGTATTTCCTATCCAGACAGAGAACGGACTGACTGATAATGTCAAGAATACAGCCGATGCCCTAATATCATTTTATGCGCAAGTATTTTGTCCAAAGAACGTGTCAACGCTGACGTCTTTGCCGCACCCACTACAAGTCGAATGCCTTAGCAACATCGAGGTAAATCCTACGGTTGTGCGAAAGCATCTACGCGGGCTGAACGTTCGCAAATCACCAGAGGAGAGGATGGAATAACACCCGCTGTTCTGAAGTCATGCGAGCTGGAGCTTTGTGGCCCACTAAGTGGTCTATTCAGGCACTCATTGAATACGGGAACCGTACCGACTCAATGGAAAACCGGTGTTATCACACCAATCTACAAAGGGGGCAGTCGTTCTGATCCGGCGAATTACCGTCATGTGACGCTTCTTTCAGCGGTTTCTAAAATTTTGGAACGCCTGGTGTGTGAACGACTTGTTGAACATCTCGAGAACCATCAGATAATAACTTTCACACAACACGGATTTAGGAAAACATATTCATGCCTGTCTAACTTGCTCACGACTCTAAATGATTGGACGCAAGCACTAGACCAAGGGGGTTCCGTCCATGCCGGTTACTTAGATATATCTAAAGCATTCGACAGAGTGAATCACTCCTTACTGCTTCAGAAACTGCAGAATGTTGGCGTCATCGAAAACCTACTAACATGGTTCACAAGTTACCTGTCTGGACGCAAAGTAAAAGTAAGAATAGATGGCGAAACTTCTCGAACAATTGAAGCCACGAGCGGAGTCCCTCAGGGTTCGGTTCTCGGTCCAATACTGTTCCTCATATTTATAAACGATCTACCGAACTTACTAGCATGTAAGCTTGTTTTATTCGCAGATGATGTGAAAATCTGGACGAAGTTCAACTCTATCGAGGACTGTCATGTTCTGCAAGGAGATTTGAATAAGTTGCACCAGTGGTCAATCCAAAACAAACTGCCATTCAATTTCCGCAAGTGCAAAATCTTGCAAGTCGGAAAACCCTTTCCCTTTACCTACAAACTTGGCAGCCACCCGCTTGAATGGAGTACATCACAAAAAGATCTCGGAATCTTGGTGTCTGGTACTTTGAAGAACAGCCTACAGTGCGACGCCGTCTACAAGCGTGCGTGCAGCTTGCTAGGTTTACTAAAACGCATTTTCGGACGTTTCCCACCACACTCACTCGCGAAATTACTAAACACTTACATACATCCTGTCGTTGACTACGCTGTACAAGCTTGGACGCCATGGATGGAAAAAACATCTCGCTCCTCGAACGAATTTATAACAAGGCAACCAAAACGGTTACCGGATTGAATAATTTACCCTTTGAGCAGCGACTGACCAGACTTGGACTGTGCACCCTCGAGCGCAGGCGTATCCTACACGACCTCACTCTGACATATCGAATAATCTATGCGAAATCCCACCCTCTCAAACACCTCTTTAAGTTTGGTTCGGTTGTCCCCAAACGCAGCCACCCTTTGACCCTTCGAATCCCACACTCACGATTGAATTGTCGTCGTCACTTCTTCGCTGTTCGTGTATGCTTCTTGTGGAATAGCTTGCCGACAGATATTGTTACCTCAGCAAACGAGCACATCTTTAAACAAAGGTTACGGAACCTTATGTTGAGAACTACTGCGTTGGCCCCTACATATTGATGTCTATATTTTTTTAACGCACGGAACTACCGTCCATCCAAAGATTCTTTTCCCTCAGTCTGTGTCGCCATTGAGGATTATTTTTTGCTCCACCTATGAAGAAAACGGAGATGATCATACAAGTAACGATGGTACTGTACAGCAATTTGCTTTTTTAACCATAAATCTTGAATCTTGAATCTTGAATCACAATGTCCTACCCCTCACCTCATATCACCCGATTCATCGCTACACCGAGTCGTATCGATCAAATGTATATATACTAATGCTCAATGTTTAGTCAACAAGCTGGCCTAACTCATTGATATCTGTGTAGAACAGTCCCCTGACCTTATTGCTCTGCCGGAAACCTGGTATCAGCCCAGTGTGACGGACAGTGAACTCTCAATCCCTAATATGACACTTTTTCGTCATGAACGTGTTGGCCCGGGAGGCGGCGTTGCACTGTATTATCACAAGCGCCTCAATGTTAATATCATTGCAGATACTGATCTTTCACTCACAGACACGCTGTGGTGTTCACTTGACCTGGAATCTGGTGAGAGCTGTACAATTGATGTTTTA
Source organism: Atriophallophorus winterbourni (assembly GCA_013407085.1). Classification (NCBI taxonomy): domain Eukaryota; kingdom Metazoa; phylum Platyhelminthes; class Trematoda; order Plagiorchiida; family Microphallidae; genus Atriophallophorus; species Atriophallophorus winterbourni. The sequence goes on from JACCGJ010020660.1 coordinate 4,699, forward strand.
TATCGCTCACCAACTTCGACCGTCGATCATAATGATGTGTTAGTTGAAAGACTTCAGCGCATCAGTGCTCGGCCACATGCTCAAATATTGATTATGGGGGATTTCAACCTCCCGCAGCTATAATCGAAAAATCAACACCCAATTGCCTCACTGGAACACAAATTTCAAGAAGTATTCGATCTAGTCCTTCTGTTCAATCACGTTTGCAACCAAACAGGAATGCGAGGGACAGACCGGCCCTCTGTTTTGGACCAGGTTTTGACTTCTAACGAATCAGCTATTGAATTAGTACACTATGAAGCTCCATTGTGACGGAGTGACCATGTGATGCTCATGTTCGATTATGTCTGCAGTGCATCGAGACACAGTGACGAATCTAAACTCATCCGTAGAGTCGACTTCTGGAGACTCAAAGAAGCACTTTGTGAGCTGAATGATGTTCAACTTTATACTAGTGACTCAAATACACATTATAACTCTCTGATAATCTAACTTCAGATGCAAATCCAGTCAAACTCTCGATATATTCAGAGGAAAGATATCCACACCCTCCGTTTTTCTGTTCGCAGCAGAACTAGAAAATGGATTTTATTGAAAAGGCGTGCTTAGGTTAATCATTGCAATAACGTCTCCCCCACATATTGGTTTCAATTTTGCAGAATACGTAACAGATTCACTACCATAATTCGGCAGGACAAAAAACAGTACCAGCAACATATGGTGGAACGAATGGAAGCGAATCCGGAACTGTTGTACAAAATTGTGAATGACAGAACCGAAGTTAAACCAGGTGCTTTCTTGATCATGACAGAAGAAGGTTTGACTGTCACAGTCCAAGATACGGCGGATGCGCTTGCGTGCTTTTACTCTCAAGTCTACTGCCCTAAATAGCAATTATTGCATCATGAATTATCAAACACTGTAGAACCACTAACTGAGCCCGTGATCGATCAACTGGTGGTAGAGCGACACTTACGTCGATTGAATACAAAGAAATCTCCCGGGGAGGACAATATTACCCCAGCGATTCTTCATGTGTGTTATAGAGAGCTTTCAAATAGCTTAGCTGCGGTTTTCATCCAGAGTCTTGGTGAAGGTTGCGTACCTTTGGCTTGGAAAGCGGGTGTGGTAACACCAATTTATAAAGGTGGCAGTCGTTCTGACGCAGCAAATTACAGACCTGTAACGATGCTACCATGTATTTCAAAAATTATGGAGCACATTATATCTTCTGCAAAAGCTAGTGCGATATGGAATAACAGGTAACTCACTATCGTGGCTAACAGATTATCTGACCGATGGGCACGTGCGAGTTCGCATTGACGGAGTATTGTCGAAAAGTATCGATGTCACGAGCGGGGTGCCTCAAGGTTCAGTGCTCGGACCCATTCTTTTCCTCTTATATATAAATGATATAACTGAAATAGTGCGATGCAAGATCGTTCTTTTTGCAGATGACATTAAAATATGGAAGCAAATCCGATCTAATGAAGATTGTTCAATACTGCAGAAGGACTTGGATGTTCTGTCTCGCTGGTCTCTAGAGAATCAAATGCCTTTCACCAACGTAAATGTCATATGTTACAGCTTGGCCGTAACTGCGAATATACATACCATCTAGGCCAAGATATCCTAAATTGGACCACCACTGGAAAGGACCTCGGAATTTGGATTACTAATAACCTGAAACCGAATATGCATTGTAGAAAAGTGTTTAATCGGGCATGTGGTATATTAGGAATCCTGAGAAGAATTTTCGGACGGTTCTCGTCCAAAACAATTCCTTGTATTTTAAATACTTACATCCATCCAACGATGGATTATTTGATCCCAGCCTGGGCACCGTGGTTGCGCAAAGACATCGAGATCCTGGATCGAATATACAACAAAGCTACAAAGTTAGTTGAAGGGATGCAGCGGGTCCCGTATCAAGAGCGAATGGCCATCCTTGGTTTGCGTGATTTTACACGAAGACGTATGAGGATTGACCTGATTCTGGCTTACAAGATACTACGGATCGAAAACCATCCGCTTAGCGAACTAATAAAAGTATACTCCCCTCGAAATACACGCAGTCACTCGTGTTGCCTCGAAATACCGCACTCAAGACTTGATTGTCGTCGCTATTTCTTCTCTGTGCGTATCTGCTTTCTATGGAATGCGCTACCGCAAGATGATGTGAATGCAACGACAATTGATGTTTTCAATTTGGATGCATACGTCAAACAAAACCCTAAATTTGGCCCGGTGTATTGAAACAACATGAACCCAGAAAAATATTAACAATGTGATTTTGATTAAATTTTTCTTTTTGCAATAGTTGTCATCCAATGGTACGTGTAAAGCATTAGCTTTTTATTACCATAAAATCTTGATCCTTGATTCTTGATAATGCGAAACAGAATGCATTTCTGAACAATTTTGGTGAGAGTAGTTGCATCGAATATATTTAAAAATAATTCGCAACCAATACAAATCTAGTGATACCGCTTCCGAGATTGGATATAACAAAAGGGGATGAATGTAGGAAAAAAATTATTAATCATTTAAAAATCATGCGAAACTTACTATTTGCCTCTTGATGCTAAATTAATAAAATTATCGCATATACAATTATGGATGAAGTTTTAACTCTATTCATGTGCATTGTTAAATTAATGAATGATTTTGCTCAAGTTGTTAAATTCTAGCTGATGTAATGGCACTATAAAATATGTACAAAGAACACGAAAATGTTTGTGCCATGTGTGATGAACGCACTTTAAACTAACAAAAGGGAAATCCTCCATAGCTCAAGTATTCTCTAAATTATCTTCAAATAGAAATTGCGTGATCTCAAAAAAAACCGCGCAACTAAAATATTACTTATAATATTATGAAATTGATGAGCTTGTTTATGCTCCAACTAAATTTGCTGAGAATATTTTGCCAGTCATCAATACGGAATCATTGTACGCGGATCGTAAAATTTATTAAAACGCATTAAAATAATAATTTAATCTTTGATGTAATTAATATCCCATGATATATTTAATACATCACGTACGCCGATATCGTTGTCGTAACCTGTGAGAAGCACAAATAGAACTCGAGAAAAATATATGTATTAAAAATATTATACTTTCATTATCTAGGCAGAGTCGAATATCAAAATCAAAATCTAGATGCCATGTTAAGAATAAATGTTTGACAAGTATCAATCCCCCAAGCTAGGGTTTGTCATTTACGGGGAAAAACGGATCCTTCCATGCAGATATTCATATCAATTTATATCAATTTTGATACTATGCTACTGTGTTAGATAAAATAGCAAAATCCCCAAAGATTGATGTATGTAAAATTATCATGATTTACCTACTCAAGATACCAGAAAGTTTTTCTGTGTAGTGGTCTAAACCTACAATTATCATTCTCCAAATGAAAAATTCTAGAACGTTTTTAACCAAACCTACTGGGCGAAATAATTTTAAGTGATTTTGTGAATTTGAACGGCTGTATGTGTTTCGAACACAATTTTGCTGAATAAAATTCTACTTAATACGCTAATGTAATGCCAATCAATGATTTAGGAAGGCGATTTTCATGCAGTTTTATTTTATAAGAATGCAAATATCTGAAATAAAAACACATAAATTCGAGACAACAGGTTTTATGTTTTAACCGATTTACAAACACAGAATATTTTAACATTCTTAACCTTATATCTGCAATGTCACATATGCCTAATCACCAAAAACACAAAATATGAATCTAAATATTACTTTATAAACATAATGTCAGTACATGATTTTGAAATTTCCACACATTGTTTGCATGACCAGTAACCCATGGTAAGTATTCAACTGGACTATATGTGACATTTCTTGATTATTTGTTAGTTATTTTTCATGAAAATATATTTACAAAGCGGTGGTAACTGTGAAACTATGTGCTTTTGGCGACCATACATTCTTGAATCTTGAAACTTTAAATCTTGATACGCACGAAACTAATTATAATGTGATACACAAATGTGTGAAATTAGGCATATTTTGCCGTCACTTGATCTGGCATATATCATACAATTTGATATCGAATAATATTAACCAAGAACGTATTACCTCCGAATTTAAACAAATACGATAAATAATATATATGTTAGTTGATCTTACATATTCAATTACACGTTTTCAGTAATTTTCGTAGTGCAAGATGCATCAAGCTATATACGATTTGGCCTTATCGATTAGGCTTCCGTTTTGATCAAAATAATTATTTTTGAAAGAAAGACATGCTTTTTGTTGAGTAAAACTCAGAAGATTATAGAAGGCTTCACGTGCTTTAGCTGGATTGCGGTAGCTGGGTATCGAATCAACTTACAATGTCACAAAATAGGATACTTCTTGGCAAGTAACGAATTTGATTGAACACGAAAGAATATGAATGTAAACCAATTTTCATTATCAAACAGGTGATCAAACGAATAAAAATTATAATCGTGAATATTGGTTTAAACTTATGAAAATATATTACAAACAAGCAAAGTTGTAATAAAATTTACCTGATCTGGCTACCGGAATATATAATGCGAAGCATAGAACGATCAATAGCAAAAGCTTCATCTTTGTTTCGCTTCGGGTCAGTTTTGATGTTTTTATATATCTCTAGCACACACCGATTCATCGTGAATCATCTCAAAGGTTTCATTGAAGTTTTTCTTCTGATGTAGGTCAGTGATTCGCGATACAACTCCATTCCGTGAGTCATTGCAGAAAGGTCACGCTGAGTAGCCGGACTCGTCATCAAAGTTAAATTTCTTTTAACGGTATATATTTATATATATCAGGCTTTCGGCTGCAATTTTGTATTCAAAAGTAAAGTATTTGAAGAAAATAAAAAAATGTATGGTCGCACGGAAATTAAATGTTGATATCAATATTCATTCATTCATTCATTCATTCATTCATTCATTCATTCAGTCCTCTCCGTGTCGGGTGGCACATGAGGCGAAGACAACTTCACGCCAGTGGTTCCGGTCTGTCGCTGCTTCCTTTGCCGTCTGCACCATGAATCCTTGTGCATGTAGTTCGCGTTCCAACGTTCTGCGCCAAGTTTCCTTGGGCCGTCCCTTTTTTCGTTTACCTTGCGGATGCCAGTGCATGGCTACCTTCGTATGCGAACTGGGATCCATCCTGCAGACATGACCGAACCACGGATCTGTTGTCATCGTTTCCGTAGCAATGTAGGTTTTACGGGATAGGGTTGCTAGCCCTAAGCCCAACCCTGCTCCTTTCTCAGACGGGCTTGGGACCGTCCTTGACGGAGTTGATATCAATATCAGTTGTTAAATTCTGAAATCCAAAGTATGTACTCCTTTCGTTAACACCATGATGGTGACAGTCAATACGGAAACTTGGGGATGTGTAGATGGATAAATTATGTCCACGTATCACTTCCTTATCTCACAATTTAACATACTTGCTTGAATTGCGTGAAGCGTAAGCGACTGTTTGACACATCATATACCTTTACATCCCAATTTCTTGTATTAATTGCCGTCGTCATTATTTGCCGTATGTGTTTCTTTGGAATTCCTTAATTTAACATTTGGTGAACTCTCCTTCATGGTGATTTTTAAAGCGACATTAACATTCTATATTTCAACGAATATCATTCGTGAGCCTCACATTTGATATACTTCACTCGGTATATACTTCGTTGTACTTCAACGATGGACGAATTCGTTCAACTTTATATATTGTGACCGAGTCAGAAGTTTTCTCACATCAGATTTTGTATGAGAATAATAAAAATAATGGTTTATTTAAAACATCGGTAGATAGATGTGTTAACTGCTTTTACTCGCGTTTCCGACTGAAAATCATTTTTTTCTGAAAGTTCAACCGGAGCATGCAGGTTTAAACCCCAGCTTACTATTTGTTTACTGTTTCAGAACATGTGAATCCTAATCCTGCTTACCATAACTAATGAATGCAAACAGCACAACACTGATCTAGTTGTATATGTGAGTGCGATGGAAACATTTGTGAATGAGGATCTTCTTTCTAGATTATGGGTGTAACCCTATCTACATGTTTGTGATTGCAATGGTTAGTCGCTTAAACCTCAACAAACAGTGACTTACAAGCTCATACCTTATAAACCAGTTCCACACTTTTTCAAGTTATAATCCTGAACCTACTGCCTCAAACCGATGAGTGCAAACAACACGAAACCGGCGGTGGATTGAATGTGTTATGAAAAATATATGCGAAATAGGATCAGTACCATGAATAAAAAAGCTCATTTGCATGCATCTCCATCACACACACACACACCACGACCGGTTTCGTGCTGTTTGCACTCATCAGGTAGGGACAGTAGGATCAGGTCATGGGTTTTACACCCAATCTACATGAGTGGGGGCTCATGTGATTGAACAGGTTGGTCGTAACAACCTTACCCAACAGGATCAGTGTCAGTTTTATTATTTGTATATAAACTTTGGACGGCCATGGCCTCTCACTAAGTTGTCAACCATTAAGTTGAACATTAAAAAAATTCCCTCACTATTCTGCTTTTCAGGCTTTTGATTGAATTGAAATATTATCAATTGCAACTCCGAGTTTAGGATAAGATGCTTGAAGATTGTTGTAAAAAACGACTTATTTTTAGTTACGCATTATTGTTATTGTCAAAGATATTTTCTACTTTCCCGACAATTTTCTTGAAGATTTTCCAGGAAGAGATTGTTCCTCCCGATTGGGACTGTATAGTCATTCGAATAGATATGGAACATGAAAAAATAATACGATTATGATGTACATCCTTGGTAGACCTCGACCGAAGATGGCCAAAACACTTTGTAACAATTGTGGTTGAATGTTGATCAATATTGTTTTGTAGCAACTAATCAACCAGTAAATGTTTTTGACTTGCATATTTTAATATTTCAAAACATGACTTCTTACGTCATACATCATAATGTTTATACATGCGATATAATGGTTAGGCGGTTCCAAGGTTGTCACGGCCGGGGCGGCTTTGGGGATAAGCTCCCAATTCCAAAAATGCTCCAATGGCCCACGTCTCATATAGCCTCTGACAACCAAGTCCAGCTCCTGGCCTGCATGCGTGGTCCTGTGTGACCCGGCGGAACTGCTTCTACTGACAGGAGAAAGGGCGAAGGCGGCTGACTGGCGCCTCAAAACCAGCATGCTTCGGGCAGGTGGAGCTCGTTAGTCCATGAAGGCGGCCCACCTAGGGGAAGGAAAACCCTTATCTCAAACCTCCACTGCATTGTGGCTACATTCATTCATGGAAAAGGCTTCAGGAGTCAACCTCGAGAAAAAAACGGAGCCGGAATCCCGTTAGGCAGTGCGAAGTTTCTTCAACTTCGTCCTGCCAGTTCCTGCGACGGCATCGTTGTCCAAACGTATCAGCCCAGCTGTTCCTTCGGTTCCAGTGGTGCCGTGGAGAGGGAGCACTTGCTGCATGGGCAACAGCTAGTTCTCCATATTGAACTGCCCTGGCGTACATCACAACGCACCAATGGAGAGGACACTCCATTCCGCTTCTACGGAAAATAACACGGGAAGCAGCAGATACCGGTTAAAAGCTATGGCTCGACTGGCGCAGAGCTAAGCGCCTGGGGCTGCTTTCGACGGTGGGAGAGACTTCCAGGTCTCATTGGACGGCTACCGCCCGCCTCAAGCTTGGCAGCCCCCAGTCAATAAGGTGTCGTCTCGCCACGGTCTGCTATCCTCATTGGGTGCATGGGGATTAGGAATCAACCGACAAGCAGACTGTATTTTTCCACACCAGCGAATCGAAATACCGAACAACAAATGTCAGTTCTGAAACTTGGAACCTAGAACGTCCGGTCCATGCTTCCAGGATTTCATGACGACGTCTCGAATATCATAGGCGTTAGAAACTCCGCCGTGATTAACAAGATTCAAGATTCAAGATTCAAGATTTTATGGTTGAAAAAGCAATTACTTTACAATAACCATGCAGTTGAACTATAGGTACAAGTGTATATGTGTATAGAAAAATGTCAAAATCAAAATAATTCAACGAGCTAAAGAGGCTGAATGTCGACGTGGCTGCCCTACAAGAGACGCGCTTACCAGACACTGGTAAGCTAACAGGAAGTGATTACACATTCTTTTGGAAAGGAAGAGGTTCCGATGAGCCTCGACTGCATGGAGTTGGGTTTGCCGTGCGAAACGACATATTAAAAGCAACAGAACCGAGCAGCAGCGGGAGCGAACGGATTTGGACTCTAAATCTGAGGTGCATTACTTGTACCATTACGTTGGTCAACGTTTATGCACCGACGCTCTCTGCGACGCCTGCTGAAAAAGACGCTTTTTATCATAACCTCACAGCCGTCCTGAAAAACGTGCCACAGAAAAACTGTGTAGTGGTATTGGGTGATTTCAATGCCAGAGTTGGTGCAGAATACGAGTCTTGGCAAAACTATCTCGAAAGGTTCGGTTTAGGTAAAATAAAATAAAAATGGGCAACGCCTTTTAGAATTGTGCACACAGTTCAATCTTTGTGTCAGTAACACCTTCTTTCAAACAAAACCACAGCATAAAGTCTCTTGGAAACATCCTCGCTCTAAGCATTGGCATCAGCTTGATCTTATTCATGTTAAGCGAACTAATATAGGAAGCGTGCTCCTCACCAGATCATATCAAAGTGCAGACTGCGACACTGATCATTCACTGGTCTGTGCAAAACTGAAGCTCCCCAACACGAGATTTCACCGCACCAAATTGCCTGCTAAGCCTAGGATAGACGTCACCCGCATGTGCGAACCTAATATAACTGCGAGATTCGCAAAAGCCTTCACGGACGAGTTCAACAAGACAACCCCACTTGAATCTGCTTCAGAAAACTGGGAATTGATAAAAAGCTGCATATGCCGAGTCGCACTTTCCACTTTCGGTCCGAAGAAAGCTCGAACGAGCGACTGGTTCGAAGCAAACGATTCTGAGATGACTGCTGTGCTGGATGAGAAACGCTCAGCATTCTTGAGGTTCAAAGGTATGCCAACAGATGAAAACTTACGTCTTCTGAGAGCAGCTAGAAATAAGGTCCAACAGACTGCAAGGCGTTGTGCAAACGACTATTGGACTGAAGTTAGCCTCAATATCCAAAAAGCTGCGGATACCGGAAATTTTCACGGTATGTATGATGGGATCAAGAGAGCCATTGGCCCAAACAAACTTAAAACGGCTCCCATTAAGTCTTTATCTGGTAAGCCGATTGTCGACAAAACTCAACAGATGGAAAGATGGGTAGAGCACTTCTCCTCTCTCTACTCTAGGGACAGTACGGTTCTACCGCATGCACTTGAAAATGTCGAACGGTTGCCGACCATTGAATATCTAGATACCCCTCCTACTCTTGATGAGCTCAATAAGGCAATCGACCGCTTAGCGAATGGGAAGGCCCCTGGTGACACGGAATTCCACCTGAGCTCATCAAATGCGGTAGAGCAGCATTATTACAGCCTCTTCACCATTTGCTTCTTCAGTGCTGGCAGGAGGGTGGTGTCCCACAAGAGATGCGAGACACAAAGATCATCACGCTATCTAAGAATAAGGGTGACAGAGGCGACTGCAACAATTACAGAGAAATCTCCCTTCTGAATGTTGTAGGCAAATTGTTTGCCAAAGTCTTACAGATCCGGCTGCAAGTTTTAGCTGATAGAATTTACTCCGAATCTCAATGTGACTTCCGCAAGGGAAGATCAAACGTTGACATGATCTTCTCCCTGAGACAACTTTAAGAAAAGTGTCGGGAACAGCGTATGTCATTATACGCTGTTTTTATTGATTTAACGAAGGCATTTGACTACGTCAGCAGGGAGGGTCTTTTCAAAATGCTTGATGTGATAGGCTACCCCCAAGACTGCTAAAGCTTGTTATTTCGTTTCACTCAGGCATGAAGGGCTCAGTCCATTTCAACGGTTGCAGTTCAGAAGCATTTTGAAATTCGCCGAGGCGTCAAACAAGGGTGTGTTCTTGCTCCCAAGCTGTTCGGCATTTTCTTTGCTCTGCTTCTGAAGCACGCTTTTAGGACGAGAACAGAAAGCATTTACATGCGCACGCGAAGTGATGGCAAGCTTTTCAACCTGAACCGGTTGAGAGCACAAACCAAAGTACGGGATGTGATAATCCGTGACCTGTTGTATGCCGACGATGCAGCCTTTATTGCTCACTCCCAAGAGAACCTACAGTCGCTAATGGACTGTTTTTCGCCGGCATGCAAAGACTTTGGTCTAACAATCAGCATGAGCAAGACCAAAGTCTTTGGTCAAGGGACTGTATCGCCACCAATCATCATTGTTGGAAACTGTCAGCTTGAACCAGTACATAATTTCACATATCTTGGTTCAACCATTGCGGATAACCTCTCGCTAGACACGGAGATTGATAAGCGGATAAGCAGCTGTCATATTGTCCCGATTGAACTCTCGTGTTTGGGGTAACCGCAAGCTGACTCTAAAGACAAAGATGATGGTATACAGCGCGTGCGTACTAAATGCTTTATTATATGGCAGTGAAACCTAAACCACCCACGCAAGACACGAACGGATGCTGAATGCTTTCCATCTACGAAGCATCCGTCGTATCTTGAACATGTCATGGATGTACAGAGTGACTAACACTGTAGTGTTTCCAAAAGCTGATCTACAGAGCATGATCACCCTATCACGACAGCGCCGTCTGCGGTGGCTTGGTCATGTCTACAGAATGGAAAATGGTCGTATTCCGGAAGATCTACTCTATGGTGAATTGCAATTAGTAGGTTGACCATTGGGCACTCAAGACTTACGGTACAAAGACGTTTGCAAAAGAGATATGAAAACACTTGGCATTGACCCGGCGAGATAGGAAGAACTTGCTCTTGACCGCTCACATTGGGGACTCAATGTAAAGCGTCGTCTGCAAGCTGGGGAGGAGCAGATACATCTCTTCGCTGCCTAACGCATATCACGCCACCGGCGTGCAACTGACGCCCTACAACAGAGTTCTGACCATCGTTTCAAGCGCTGCGGGAGAGATTGTTCCTCCTGAATATGACTGTTTGGTCATTCAAAAAGCGGTAGAACATGAAAACTCATGCGACTCTGATGTACATCCATGGTCGACATCGATTGAAGGAGGTCAACACATTCTGATGTTCTACGCTGTCGTGTCGAGTTTATACTGTGACCGATTATTACAGATTGATGTAAGGCACCAGATTTTTTCCCCATTTTTAAGACGGATGTAATCCGTGATTAGAAACTCCATTCATATATGCTCAGCGGTTTTGATTTTTCAATTCATCACAGTATGCAGCCTACAATGCGTGGCCGAGTCACGAGATCCAACACCCACGCGAAAAAATCATGTACGTCCATGATCGACACCGACCGAAGGAGGCCAACAACAACAAATGGTTAGGCATTTCGTTTTCAAATGCGATGCGTCGCCTAGAGCCATAAAATACCTCCTTCAAAGAAATCATTTTATTTGTTTGAATCGTTTGAAATGTAGACATTACAAACAACTTTTTTCACAGTTACATAAGGTTCGTACAACGAACCACGATGTTTAAACACAGAATCACAAAGTGACACGTGGTCAAGCACTCAAGGAGCTTATGGATGACCAAGTGATGTGTTGCTCACATCCCATAAGCGCCTCGAGTGATTGACCAAGAATCACTTTGTGATTCTGTGTTTGAACATCGTGGTTCGTTGTACGAACCCTATATAACAGTTGGCATACAAGTATAACCTTGTTTACCTTTAATCCACTGTTTCAAGGCTCACTGAACCTGATCTTACTGTCTCCACCTGACGACGGCAAACAGCCAGAAACCGGTAGTGGTGTGTAAGGGATGGGGATGTGAGCAACACATTACTTTGGTCATCCACAAGCGCCTTGAGTGCTTTGACCAAGAATCACTTTGTGATTCTGTGTCTGAACATCGTGGTTCGTTGTACGAACCCTATATAACAGTTGGCATACAAGTATAACCTTGTTTACCTTTAATCCACTGTTTCAAGGCTCACTGAACCTGATCTTACTGTCTCCACCTGACGACGGCAAACAGCCAGAAACCGGTAGTGGTGTGTAAGGGATGGGGATGTGAGCAACACATTACTTTGGTCATCCACAAGCGCTTTGAGTGCTTTGACCAAGAATCACTTTGTGATTCTGTGTCTGAACATCGTGGTTCGTTGTACGAACCCTATATAACAGTTGGCATACAAGTATAATCTTAAATTAATATTCATTTAAAGAATCGGTGAGAACCGTTTGATTTTCTGGACGGAAATACCAAGTACAAGACCATTTATTAGAACAACACGTTAACTATCACCTTGAAACCAAGTACTGGTTTGATTTTACTAAATATTACAAGGTCATCATCCCCACTGAAGAGCAAATCTTTGCGATACACCGCAAGCATCTGAGTTCAACTTTCTTGGATTACATTGAATTTGCATCCCGAATTGCATCCTACCGACTTGTTTCCCGGAAACAAATTTTTGTAGATTGTACTGCGCAATGCAACTCAGCTTTCGATTATAAATATTGCTCCTCGTTTTGTTTCATATACCAAGTTTATCGGTGTTGGTGGGCAATTAAACACTAATTCCACCCTGTCTGTTTTCAGACAAGTGACTTCTTTGTTCAGTAGACAATCAGCTTTGTCAATCTGTTCTACACTATTTGATAAACATTATAGAAGGTACACTTAATCGTGGATTTAATATAACACATAAATTTCTTTGGTTTTAAACCTAACAATAATTTTTGCGTAGCGTGAATGGTTCAAACCTAACTGCTCTGTGGTAAAGTATTAGATACGCACGCGCTATATACTAACATCGTTGTCTTCAAAGTCAACTCGTGGTTGAACCACAAGATGACAATCGCTTTGCCAATCCGCATATCAAAAGGTTATATGCAATGGTTAATCCAAAATACAAGAAATGATGTATTGGTTCAAGCTGACAGTTTTTTAAGCAGTGATGATTTGAGTTGAGAAATGACTGTAGAACAGCTTTATTACAGCGACTAATCGATCGCTTCGTAAGTGCTGTCAGGAGAAGTGTGTCTCAAAAGCGATGCGAGACACTAAGTTCATCAAGGTATTTACTAATAAGGATGATCAAGACGACTACCACAATTACCGTATTTTTCGGACTACAAGGCGCACATAAAAACACTAATTTGTACGAAAAATCGGCAGTAAGCCTTATATTCCGGTGCGCCTTATGTATGAATAGTGTATGTTTACAGTGTGAACATACACTATTCATACATGAGGCGCACCGGAATATAAGGCTTACTGCCGATTTTTCGTACAAATTAGTGTTTTTATGTGCGCCTTATAGTCCGAAAAATACGGTACAAAGGAACCCCCTTTCTGAATGTTTAGGCAAATTTTATGCTAAAGTTTAACAGATCCGGCTACAAGTTTTAGTCGATAGAGTTTACTCCAAATCTCAATGTGGCTTCCACACCAGAAGATCAACCGTTGTCATTATCGTCTCCCTGATACAAAGTTAAGCAATGTGTCGGAAATATTGTATGTCATTATACGCTGTTTTCATTGATCACGCTAGCAAGAAAGGAATTTTACAAATGCTTAATGTTATAGGCTTCCTTTCAAGGCTGCTCAAACTTGTTTACTGTCCTCTCTCGTATGGAGGGCTTAGCCCATTTTTACGGTTGCAGTTCACAAGCTTCAGAAATTCACCGAGGCGTCAAACAAATGTGTGTTCTAGTTCCCAAGATGTTCAGCATTTTCTTTACTGTGCTCCTGATACACGCTTTTAGTACGAAAGTAAAAGTTATTTAGCTACGCATACGATATGTTGTCAAGCTTTTCAACCTGTCCAGGTGTTTACACCGCACGTGTTTAGCAGTTATTGCATGTCGTTTGATTTAATTTATCTTATTATTACTATTTATATAAGCGTTCAAATTTGTGGCGAAAAAATATTCAGCTGCACTTTGATTGACAGCCAGTTTAATTTGTCGAAAAATAGTACGTGAATAAGTATATCACTCCATGAAATACTGCAACTCGTGTCAAGCAGTCAATAAGAATGAGTCGATCAGAATGTTCCGATGAACGGGAGATAAATTCAATCAGGAACTGAATCAAAGCATTTCGCTACAGTTGATATTGGCCACTACCGGATAAATCATTTCATTCTGTCATAAGGACCGATTCCAATTATCGTTAGCAACACTGACACAGTCAATATTACATGGAATATAGCGGTCATTATTTGTACGGATTATTATGTATGAATTCATAATTTTTCAGAAACGTCAACACTTGTATCGAATAAGATTCGGATCAGCAGTATTCCATGAAATTTCGTTATTTCCAATTATAAACATAGATCGACAGAACATTACTCTTAGGATGGATGTTAATCCTGAAATTATTACGTAGAACTAGATATTATAGGACTGGATTCCCATTTTCATGAAAATGATATTTTATGCATTAAAGGTGAACTCATATAAAAACAAAAAAATAAAGAATCGATCATCATCGATAAATATGATCCGATTATGAATATTTCGAATGACTTTCATACACACGAGTAGTCTTAAACAGAAAGAAAGATCTTTCTAACTTCCTTTCAACCATAGGTTTTCTTGCCCAATCAATAATTTCTTGGGCGTCGGTCTGTAGAAAAGATTCATCAAATGAAAATCGCCTTAGGTGGAAACTATGATTATAGTGAACTGTGAGAATAAATAAGCGTTCAGCCGAGTTAAGTTTCGGGATTTCGAACTAATAATCGTACAGAATTTAGCCCGTTGTTCCAGGTAATGTTTTTGCTCATTTACAAAATGTCTTCAACTATATTGATGTAATGTATTGTGGTGCTCACATCCCCATCCCTTACACACCACTACCGGTTTCTGGCTGTTTGCCGTCATCAGGTGGAGACAATAAGATCAGGTTCAGTGAGCCTTGAAACAGTGGAAAAACGGTAGACAAAGTTAAGCTCGTATGCCACTGTTATATAGGGTTCTTACAAAGAACCACGATGTTCAAACACAGAATCACAAAGTTATTCCTGGCCAAGCGCTCAAGGCGCATATAAAAGACCAATGTCTTGTGGTGCTCACATCCCCATCCCTTACACACCACTACCGGTTTCTGGCTGTTTTCCGTCATCAGGTGGAGACAGTAAGATCAGGTTCAGTGAGCCTTGAAACATTAGAAGAGCGGTAATCAAAATTAAGCTCGTATGCTACTGTTATATTGGGTATTTACAAAAAACCACGATGTTCAAATACAGAATTGCAAAGTGATGTAAGTTGATATAAATTATAATAAGACTTTTTCGATTGATTGGCCTGTGACTTTAAGTATTAATCATTGGGATTTTACCTGAACTCATATGTTAGCTGATATGTAGGGCTTTGCAGGTGTTTGTGTATCAGCGGAGTTTAGCTCAGATAACGTTATTTGTCTATTTTTAAAGGCGGCGTCTTGATAAGAATTCCAATCTTTAGACACTCAGGCACATTTTAACTTATTGAAGTTTTGTTTGGGAATATATATACTATTCTTGGTGGGCATTATAGACAGTGCCATCAGTGTTTTTCGAAATTTATACGGACTAACTCATAGTTTTAATAGATGATTATATTCTCAACTGATGCCTTCAAAATTTGCATGTTCAACTCTAAGCTGAGATCAGTTGCACAAATTGCTATAAAAATGTTAAAACTGATGAATTTACTTTTTGTTTTATTCTGCAAGTATTACATGCTGTAGTATCCAACTGGGATTTTTCTATTTTATTAACTATAATTTGTCAATGATTTGTCACACTTTGCGTGAAATTAAATCAGCAGTTTCGATACGTCGAAAATCTGCCTATAACACTCACTACTTCCCCAAAAACAGTATGCGTTACGAGAGAGCAAATGGTTTCGTTTTACATGATCAACCCAAAGAACCAATCCCAAATAGGAAAAAAATCGTCACGACGAAGTTTGTATGGTGTGACAATGTGTAGACTCGGCTTTAAGTGCGAGGTCTACCGAAGGAAATGTATCCGGAGGAGTCATTTGTCAAGCTTTAATTAAAACAGCACACAATAAGTTGCAATACGGCAAACCTTTTGTCCGTCAAACTCAGCAGATGAATAAGTAGGTCTAACATTCAATCGATTGGAATATGTTTGGGACCGATCGTGTATTCATAATGCAAAGGAATTTGTGTGCAATCGGTTAGAGTAGTTTTTGGGTAACGTTTCACTTCTGACACAGAAGCTTCGTCAGACCAAGGGTGATAGTCAGGACAGGGAACATGATTAAGTAGCAGTCAACCCACCACCACTTATTTGACCTTACCGCTAAACAGCCTATAGTACGCCTACAGTGTGTCACGTCTCGTGGGAATGACCAGGATCAGTGGCCGATTTTCCACACAGTGTGTATCCACGTCTATCTGATACAAGTGAACACGGTCAAGGTCAGTTGACACAGCGGCCCACATACGTAAAAGTACATAACTAACGGGGCTAAGGTTAAGCTGTTTGAAGAAAAACAAAAATCTAATTAACTAGTAGGTATAAGGTGAATAAAAATTATTTACTTTCGCATCAGTGCTGAGCGCCAGATTGTGGAGATTTCTGCCCCATCCACCTTATTGACCGCCAGTCGACCTGCCTTGGCAATTTCGACCGCCTCCGCATGTAGGCGTTCGCTATACGGTTTAATACCGCGTCTCAATATTGCCACATTGTCTAGATCGACGCTGTGGCCCGTATCTAAAACGTGCTCCGCCAAGGCGGAATCACGAATAAGGGATTGATATTCCCTCGCATCCCGGGGCTGTCTCCGGACACGCTTTCGGTGTTCTTCGATTCTAGTGTGAATTTCCCTGGAAGTCTGCCCTATGTAAACACCCGAACAGTCCTTACAGTTGATTCTGTAGATGCTGTTCGTAACGCTAGATAAAGGCGTCTTATCCTTGAGGTGCATCAGAACCGAACGGATAGTCTTCCCTTTCTTATAAGTTACGCGTATGGCCGCCTGGTTCAAGATTCTACGTATCGCTTCAGAAGTGCATTTTACATAAGGTATACAGACTGTATCTCGCCAATTTTTCTCCGATTTTTCGGATGGGTATTTTACCTTCATCAATTGGCGTTTTACAAAACTTTTTGGATAACCGTGGTCTATGAGCCTTTGGCTCGCTTCACGGTGCGCCTGTTTTCGCTCCTTTTCGTCGCTGCACAAGTGTTCTATCTTGTGGAAAATGGAACAAGCTATGGAACTGAAGACCTGTCTTGGATGAGCGGAAGTGTATCGTAGTACAGCATCTGTATCGATAGGTTTCCGATAGACAGAAGTTTTTATTTTTCCGTCTACTTTTTGTGCTAAACAGTCTAAAAATGGAAGAGTGCCTGTGTCGGATTCCACTTCCTTTGTGACAGTAATACATGGGTCTATTTCATTTAAATATTTAAAGAAGGCCTCTAACTGATCTCGCTTGATGATAACAAATGTGTCATCAACATAGCGCCACCATAATTTTGGCTTTAACCCTTCATTGTTAAGGGCTTTGTTCTCGAAATGCTCCATATACATGTTCGCAAGTACTGGAGATATCGGTGAACCCATTGCCAACCCTTCTTTTTGTCTATATAATTGCTCATTAAATACGAAGTGGTTCATGCTTAGGCAGATCGATACACCGTTGATAATTTGCTGGACGCTCAAGTTTGTGCGATCTGACAAACTGGCATCAGATTCCAAGGCCCGTCTAGCTAGTTGTAACGCACTTGTTGTATCGACGTTGGTGAACAAAGCGCTCACATCAAAACTAACCATTATTTCATCGTTATCTATTGTTACCGACTTTAAGCGTGCTGCAAAGTCATTTGCGTTCTTGATGAACGAGGCTGTATTGCCGACTAAAGGTTTCAACAAATAAGCCAAATGTCTAGCTAACTCGTGCGCAGGTGATCCGATACCGTCGACGATAGGTCTTACAGGAATGCCTTCTTTATGTATTTTAGGTAGGCCGTAGAACCTAGGAGTTAGAGTCGACTTGGGATACAGGTTATACCACAAGCCCTTTCCCAAACTCTCCTTAACGCCACGCAAATACCTAGAGACTACCGTTTTGCTATTATTCATTACCTTTTTCATTTTACCATTATCTATCCGTTCATAAGGACCCTCTGATAAGTGTACCCCAACCTTGTCTAAATAGTCGCTTTTGTTCAAAATTACCGTTACTTTACCTTTATCAGCCTTAGTAATGGCTATATTTGTATCTTGTTTCAGCGTAAGAAGTGCTTGTCTTTCGTGTGAATCAAGGTTTGCATCGCCTTGTTCCTGGTTTTTAATGACACCTGCGATACAGTTTCTTACCGCGTCTGCCTGTTCGTTGGGGAGTGCATTTAATGATCCCTCAATACAGGGGATAAGATCCTCAGCTTTCATAAAACTCTTACTTATGCAGAAATTCAAGCCCTTCTCCAACAATCTTTGTTCAGCTTGCGAAAGTTGTCGATTTGATAAATTCAAAACACTAGAATACTGGTTGCTAGATAATGACTTATTAGATTTAACTGAAGAACGTTTATTATAAAACTCGAATAACTTGTTGAACTTACGGTTTTGTCTTTCTCCTATTCGCTCCGTTTGTGTGGCTAAAACCTCCGCGTGTTTTCCACAAATTCTGCAGAAATCCGCTTCGGATAATTCAACGCGCAGTTTCGACATCATTTTAGAGGCTTTCGATCGAGCGGCCAATAGGGTTTCATTGACACGGTGGATCCTTTGTTTCAAAAACACTTTGGATGCGCTCGCGGCAGCCTTTGTCGATTTGCGGGAATTATCCGGAGGTTTTACCACCAGATCCCTTGGTATTACGCCCCGCTGCTTGCAACGAAGGTTGAAGATGCGGTGGTTCACCCATCTGGCTTCATATTCCGCTTTTCTCACCAACTCACTGGCCAATTTTCGAACACGGGGCTCGTAGGAGTCAGCAATCGATTGGAATATGTTTGGGACCGATCGTGTATTCATAATGCAAAGGAATTTGTATGCAATCGGTTAGAGTAGTTTATGGGTAACGTTTCACTTCTGACACAGAAGCTTCGTCAGACCAAGGGTGATAGTCAGGACAGGGAACATGATTAAGTAGCAGTCAACCCACCACCACTTATTTGACCTTACCGCTAAACAGCCTATAGTACGACTACAGTGTGTCACGTCTCGTGGGAATGACCAGGATCAGTGGCCGATTTTCCCCACAGTGTGTATCCACGTCAATCTGATACAAGTGAACACGGTCAAGGTCAGTTAACTCTTTAACCTATGTAATGCACTTCTTAAAAAAGCTATCGTAGAATCTGAACAGCGGGCCATACGCGTAACTTATAAGAAAGTGAAACTATCCGTTTCGGTTTGATGCCACCTCAAGGTAAAGACGCCTTTTATCTAGCGGTACGTACAGCTATACAGACCAACGTAAGGACTGTTCGGGTTGTTTACATAGGGCAACTTCCAGGAAATTCACACTATAATTCGAAGAACCCGAAAGCGTGGTCCCGTAGACATCCCCGGATTGCTATTGAATATCATCCCTTATTCGTGATTCCGCCTTGCGGAGCACAGGTTTTAGATCGGGCATAGCGTCGATGTAGACAATGTGGCAATATTAGACGCGTATTAACCGTCTAGCTAACGCCTACATGCGGAGGCGGTTCGAAATTGCCAAGGCGGTCGACTGGCGGTAATTAAGGTGGATGGTGTGCAGAATCTATCTCCACACTCTGGCGCTCAGCATGATGCAAAGTAATATTTTTATTCATCTTATCCTACTATTAATTAATTTTTGTTTTTTCTCAAACAGCTTCAACTTATCCCCTGTTAGTTTATGTCTTTTTTAACGTATGTGGGCCGCTGTGTCAACTGACCTTGACCGTGGTTCCTTGTATCAATAGACGTGACACACTGTAGTCTACTATAGTCGTGTTTTAAGCGGTAAAGGTCAAATCAGTGGTGGTGGGTTGACTACTACTTAATCATGTTCCCTGTCCTGACTATCACCCTTGGTCTGACGAAGCTTCTGTGTCAGAAGTGAAACGTTACCCAAAAACTACTCTAACCGATTGCACACAAATTCCTTTGCATTAGGTCTAACATTGATTATATTAACGCCATGTGGATGGCGTTAAACAGTCGAGCAGTTACTAACCATCGAAAACCTAGATACTTACCCCAAACATGATTAGCTCATAAGGGAGACCAACCGCTTAGCGCGAGGGAGATCGTCTGGTGAAGATGGAAAAGCATAGATTTAATGCTAGCAATTCTATGACGAATAAGAAGAAAATAGCTTTGTTTGTAAACATGAATTTTCAGCAATTTATTTTTCGGTGATTGCGGAAAATTTGTGACGGACAAGATATGCTCATCTCGGAAGATCAGTCGCTACCGTTTTACAGATGCTGCAAGAGAATTTAGATAAGAAATTTTACACAAAACATCAGTGAGACATTTTCATGAACAGACCAACCGCGGACATGAGCTTCTCACGGAAACTCTCCTAGCACCATAGCAGTTTAAACTGCGTAAATACGGATTTTCTCTTCGTACTGTTTAAGTAAAACAGTTCACCAACACATTTTTTTACAATCCGTGAACATTAACGCTTCAAAAATTTAATTCAAGATTCAAGAATTTATGGTCATATATGCCCATATGCCCAAGTATGTTTTTGACGTGAGAAAAAAGCCATTAAACATGTTTAATCTCCGACCAGATATACATTTGTGTGGAACTTATAATTCATAGCTTTTCAAACCGCATATCACATATGAATAAAACACTCAACACAAGGTTGCCAAGCTCTGCGTACGTTATTATTCGTTGATTCCATTGAATCATCGAACGGATTCGACTAATAACCTAAATTATATTCTTGCAAATTTTTAAAAAAGTAAGCTCTCATCCAAGACCGCTTGAAGTCGTAATGTCTTTCCGCTCTCGAATACAGGTGCGTACACTTTAACGGCTGCAGTTAAAAATGCTTGGATTACAAAGTGGATGAGTTTAGTTTCCACCCTGTAGAATATTTCTATCGGGTTTTTAAAACATGCTTTCATGGTAAGACGAGAATGTATTTAACTACACAGGTGGTGTAATATCAACTTTACCAAATTAAACCGTTTAAGACGTCGAACCATGATGTGATATGAGTTAATAAGTCTATTATTGTTTGATGACGATAAAGCTATCATTGTCTACTTGCATAAGGGACGATTTAAACGATGATGTATGCTATGGTATCTGCACCAGAATCCGAAGCTCTTATATAGACTCGTAAATGACAGATATGGTATGGTATGGTATGAAAGCACAAGCCTGATCCAGGCAAAGTGCCGCACAGTCAGAGACTGCACGTGGGCTAAGATACTGTCAGGTTGCCCAGGCCTAGACAGATATGAGGGGGGAATTGAAATAGAAATGGTAGTGAGACTCCAGCGTGTCCTCGCATGCAGCTCACTACTGTTGGCCAATCAATTTAGCACGATGTTAGCCGCACAGCACAGAAGTGCTGCACGATTGCACATCCGTGCCAGAATGACAGAACGAATATTAAACCTTGAATCTTTGCCCTATAAACTTGTAGTAGACCAGATTACTACAATAACCTCCCACTAGAATAGGAGAAAACGCAGGTTTACTGGAATATACATAGCGGTAGCCAAAAAGTGTACAGAGCGGTCACGATGCACGCACGAACGGAAGTTATTATTTGTCAAGGTCAATGTTTTGATAAGAAAAAACAAGCGGTGTTACACAGCCCCCTCCAAGAAGTCTGGTCAGCGAAGACTTCTGATCGGGAGTTGTTAGTAGCGTGGGGCATGCGGGTGTCAGGTTACCCCGGGTAGGAACGTAGTCTCTCAGCAACTAGTCACATAGAAGTCAGCCAGGGCGCTCGGTCTGCGTGGGTCGATTTTCGGTGGTTCGAGAGTAGGATGTACGGTGAACCGATCGGGACTCAGCCAAGTAGCGTCTCACGTGTGAGTGAACGTACTGCCGAGCCGCTTCACACGGAGTGAACAGCTGCTAGCGGGTGCATAGTCTCTCTAGGAGAGTACCTACCCGACGATCCGTTGATTGATGTACGATGGGCCTACAAGCAGTAAACAAAGTAAACTGTCTGCCCTGTAGATTGTGTTCTAACCAGACTTGTGAATTGATCAACAAGTGTAGTTATGTGATGCATATGACGTTTTGATGTAAAACGTGTTAAAGAAGGTAAAAAATATCCTGAAATAACGCCGATGTAAATCGGGAAAAGACGTACCAGAAAAAATCTCGAATTGTGCGTGGATATTGGGCTTACCAATTGTAGTACACGAAGGATTCGTGCATCACGTCGGGCTCACCAATTTGTAGTGAACTGACCACTACAATAATGTCCCCAAGAATGTTAGAGAAAAGGCACAGGAGATGGAAGGTTTATCGCGGTAGCCAAAAGGGTGTACGAAGGTACATGGTAGCAATCACGGAACACGATTCAACGGGAAGTGTGTTATCAAGGTCAATTGTTATGTACAGTAAAACAATGTTGTTACAAACTTCGTCGATGAATCAGACCACTGACTTGTTCGCAGACTTATATGCTGGAGGTTTTGCGCCGAAATCCACTGAGCTTGATTATGAACCAATCATTCGACTTGACCGACCGTCCTCGAGAGCAGTATTGATTACTCCGATTGTGGTAGCGCAGCACTTACGAAAATTAAACGTAAAGAAATCTCCAGGACCAGACGAGATAACTACAAAGCTGATTGATATCACAGGAAATTTGTTGTATTGGCTAAATGACTACCTAACAAATTGTACTAACCAGGGATGTGTTGGCGGTGCATTTTCAAAACAAATCGCAGCAACTATCAGAGTTCCCCAAGGTTCAGTCCTTGGTCCGATCCTGTTTCTGGTTCATGAAAATGAATTACCGGAATTTGTTCGATGTAACATTTCTTTATTCGCGGACGACATAAAGATATGGCGTTGCATCCGTAGCCCAGAAGACTGTCTGCTATTAGAAAAAAATCATGATACGATTCACATATGGTCGTTGAAGAACAAACTTCCGTTTAACTTCACCAAATGCAGGCTCATGAATGTGGGGAATCCAGTAGAGTTCACATATCACACGGGTTCGCATGTCCTTGAAAATTGCAGTGAAGAAAAAGATTTGGGTGTCTGGATATGCTCCAGTTTAAAAACATCACTTCAAACTAAAACTGCATTAAAAAAGCAACACGTGTTCTAAATCTACTCAAACGTGTATTTGGGAAATTTTTGCCCAAGATATTACCAAGGATCATGAATACATACTTGAGACCGGTCATGGAATACGGTGTGCAGTCGTGGTCTCCGTGGCTCAAGAGGTATGTGGAACTTATGCAGCGAATCTATCACCGCTCAACAAAACTAGTTCTCAGCATTGAAAACAAACCATATAAAGAAAGGATAGCTCAACTGAATCTGTTCGACTTTCCCTATCGACGAATCAGCGGAGACCTTAACTTACTTTACAAAACATTCCATACCCCGAACCATCCATTACAGGATTTATTCACGCGAAGGGATACGAGGAATTATCGGATCCATGAATATGTGCTGGTCGTACCCATTCCCGCCTGAACTGTAGAAGTTATTTTTACTCTGTCCGTGTCTGTTTTACTTGGAACAGTTTACCTTCAACCGTTGCTCACGCCACTAGCTTGCATGACTTTAAAATGAAATTAGACGAACTTTTATTGCATTATTCGTTTCCAGAACATTTATATACTGCTTATTCTAATTCCTTATATTGTTTATACACTTACATTTCAATTTTTTACCATCCTATGGTTGTTGTTAAGCTTGTTACTTTTTAGACCATTGAATACCTTGAAAACCTTGAATAAAGTGAAATTAAATCCGGATAAATGCATCATTTCTGATGATGGGATTGATAGCTTTGGATACCGTATATTCTTCTAATCTAATCTTCCAAACCAGAATCGCCTGAAAAATCTGATGGGGATGAAATCACCAAGATATTTCAACGAACTTCGATCGGTAGTTGGAGTGTTACAATATTATTCTAAGTTCATCCCAAATTTTGCAAAATTGGCTATTTTTTAATTCTTTTTTATTCCCGTCACATTTGTCTAGCCCGAGGTAACCTGACACTTCATTGGCCTTTGTATTATTTCATTGTGCGCACGCTATACATATTTTTGTATTGGTATTGTGGAGAAATTAATCTATTGCTGAAAATTCGTGAACACGAATAAAGTCATTCTTCTTCTTCTTCAATTCATCGTTTACATTGCTAAATGCTACAACGTTCAAGTGGACTGCCGAACATGAAAAGACACTTCGTGATCTTTTATACATACTGCAATAAAGTGCTGTTATTAAGCCATTTTAATCACAGATCTTATTTTTCATGGAATTGGTGCTGTTGTAGAGCAAAATGCACATATTTTATTATGTGTTTTACATCGACTGAGTAAAGCGGAATATTATTATTATTGAGAAGCGCTTGTTGTTTATTGGGCTGTCATGCGATTACACAAATATTTATATGGTCATGAATTCACTATAGTAACAGATCACAAAGCACTCAAACGTATTTACAATCCGACGTATTCATTGGACAAATATACTGCAGCAATGGTTCAGAGATGAAGCACAGGGTCTTCGTGCATATGTTAACACCATTAAACATCGCAGTGCGAAACAAATTCCGCATGTAGATTTCTTATCCCGCAATGCTATGATATATGAAAAGACTGGCAGTACAGATTGCTTGTTGGTTCAACCGCTTTGTTTTTCTCGTTATCTCTTGTCGGATAATGGCTGTTAACTATCAGCGTCGTGATGAAGTATGTTTGACATCGGAATGTCTGTTGTGCATAAATGATCGTATTTTTATTCCTGCTTCACTTCGCATACAAAATCTTGATGATTTGCATTCGCGACACTTAGGAATTTAAAAATCGTTGGCCAGAAAATTATGTTAGTGGCCTGAAATCGATACTGATATCCGTGGAGCTGCTATATATATATACAATGGATTATTCCTAAAAAATACTATGCACTTGTAATCATCGATTCGTAATCGAAATGGCCAGAAGTATTCCTCACTACTAAATTCAATTCTGATTTCACATTGCTTGCTTCACGAAAGGTTTTCAGCCATGAAGGTGTACCTATAGCTGTTGTGATTGATAATGGAAGCAATTTCTCTGCTTCACGTGTTACTAAGTGGCTACATTCACTTGGTTGCCGACATTTGTTTACTGAATCCAGACATCCACAGTCAAAAGGACTAGCAGATAACTTTGTGGGTACGCTAAAACGTGCTACTTCCTATTGCTTGTTAAATAAAATCAAAGAAATCGATCGTTTTATTAACAATTTCTTGCCCGAATATCATAATAGCAAGCATTCAACCACTGGAAATACACCATTCAATGTATCAAAATCTTGATCCTTGTGATTTAATTGGATATTATTATAATATTATATTATCGTGGGAATGAGTACCTTCTAAGTACCAGTCACGTATAAGTCAAAATGGTAGGAACAAAGGTGAAAATAATTTATCTGGAAGACGGAACGTTACACTTGTGTCATACAAAGCAAATCATTTACCAGGATTCAGGTCAGCTGCGTGAGCAAGCATAACACCAAGAATAATGAATCAGGTAAACCCATCAGACGATCAGAAAAACTAAGGAACACACCGATTCGAGATTAAAAGAACCCGAGGAAAATTGTGAACCGAGAAAGATATGGTGATTCTTCAAATGACAATCAATAATACTGTTATTCATATTCTCATTGTTAAACTTATATACATTAATATATACAACGTATTTCGAATACTGAGTGTGGTTTATTCTCACTTATATTTGTTTGTTGCTAGTTTCGTTCAATTCAGTACATTATAATTCCTATCATTCGCTCTTGTTATCTTTTATCTGACATGCCTAAAGACACTCAACTTTGAAACAAAAGTTGCCTCCAATCTCAACAGAGCCAAGTCCAACTTCACACAATCAGTTTCCCTAGCATTTTTCACTCGTTACTGAGCGCTTCTAGCACGTTTATTTAGATCTCCTCGTTCTAGTAGTGGTCTCTATCAGTCGCCCCTACATATTGATTTCCGTTGATCGTTTTCCTTGTTGCCCATTCAGGATATCAGTGCAGAAGCGGTTGCGAAAGCTTTCGTTCATCAATGAATCAATAATTTTTGTGTACCAAACACTACTACTAATGACGGAGCTTCCTAATTTTACTCAATGCTTTTTCGGGAAGGAAGTAGAACACATGCTATGAAGAACATACAGACTACAGCCTACCAACCATTTTCAAACGGCTTGGTCGAGAAATGCCACTTCCATCACAAAGTCACAACTATAAGTCACGGGAATTTAGGGCGTTGATTTGAGACATTACCCTTGATGAATCTGGGTATTCGTACCATGATGAAAGAAGATCTAAGTTGTTCAGCTGCTGAATTGGTGTACAGGATTACACTCAATCTACCTGACGATTTCCTGACATCTTTTAATTCATCATGAGATCTTAGTGCTCCGCAGTATCACAGGCGCCTTTGCAGCTTCAAGAGATACCTTCGAGCTATCCCAACTCATCAATACGTTCAATCTTTCTATATCCCAGCTGAATTGTCTAACTGCGTGCCGATTATGTACGTCAACAATTTCAGCCAGCATACACTGGTTCGTAAAATGTGCACAGCAGGTATCCCAAGTACTTCTCAATTGACCGTAATGGACACAAGAAACGGTTAGTATCGGTCGTTTGAAAGTTGCCTACAGAACCCTTATCGAAAGGTTACGAAATTCACAGAAATGTTATTCTCCAAAATTGAAATCGAGATAAACACGATTGTTTCATAAAATTCACCTAGACACACCATTATTCCCTATTCCCTCGTTAAAACTGCATTGAACTGAACTTGCGCGGTACGTTAAACTTGGTTGTATTTCCTACTCTCCGATAAAATATCATTACGAATTTTCGCTATTTCTTGAATTTGCTGTAAAATAGAATAACTATTTTACTATATTATTGTTATTTTTCGCTGATTAATTACGCTAGTGATAAATTTAACTTGTGTTTTTCTAGTGATCTATCATTACTCATACTTTTAACCGATAGATATGAATACAAAAATACCTTCCTCATCGGCAAATTTTGCAAAATGGTGGCTAAAGGAATTGAGTGCACAGCGTGAAAGCGTTGTGCTCACCCTAGCTGCTCAGGTATACACAAATCTCATTACGGGATTTATGCAGAATACCGCTGGTTGCAGTGATATTTTATCGGCTGTCATAAGACTTCTACTGACACCGCTTGCCAAAAGCAAAGGAATAGCGTGACGT
>JACCGJ010020664.1:0-13207 GCA_013407085.1 Atriophallophorus winterbourni
GAATGTGACGCAGATACATTTTTCACTAATTTTACAAACCTCAATGTTACACGTCTTGTTCTGATTTCGCTATTATTTGTGTGATATGTTGTCCAATACAACTCACGTGACTTATTCCAGTTATTTTGATTGAAGCACTGAGTTGGTGAATTTCGGGGATGACAATTCTTCGCTTTCGTAGACACTGTCACCGATGTTGGGTCTGTCTGAGCTTGGCTGGGTCGATTCTCTGCTGCACTGACCTGAAGTTAGAATGTTATAAAGTCTGCTCGATCACTTAAACTCACTCGTGTCGTTCGATTTTCATTGTGGTTTTCAATTTTTAGTGATGATATAGTCCGCTGTGAGAACGTAAGGTTGCTTGAGATGATTTACGCCGTTACGTTGTGAGATGGTCAACTGCAACATTCTCAAAAGTTTTCGTGAGGTCTACCAGGAATATTGACCGCATGTGTTTTCGTGTGATAAGTATCGATTATACTACCGTCACATTCACTAGGTTACCATCGTAACAGCAATGCCAAGCAATCGCTATTCCATGGGTTTACCTCAACGGCATTGAACAATTAAATCATCATGAATAAATACCCGAGACAATCCATGAAGTTGGTTGTGAAAACTTGGTTTCCGTGACTGTAGAACAATGTAGAACCTATACACCGAATCTATCGCCATCATCGTTGCGCTTAGTGTTAGCAATGAAGTTATATGTAGTCTACGATTGAAAACGCCGAGTTTCGGAGGAGATAGTGAGGACCGTTATTTCTAGTAAGAAAGAAATCGCTACGCCGTATATGTTCAATTTATGTCCAAATTATTATTCTAGCAAAGCGCCTAATGATTTTCTTAGACGTAATGTCTTTTAGCGATCAGCATTTGATCACATATGGGGTTGGCTTGTTTCAGCGTCCGCCGCATTATTGTTTCGAAGGAATAATTCAGCTAATATAATAGTTGAAAACTATCTTTTTAACATAATGCGGATATTAAAGTGTGAATTAGGGACATCCTTCTGATTATATACATTGTTTAAATAGCGTACCAGCTGCATAACTTCATATTAGTATAAAAGATTTTTGGAGGATTTATGAAATCATGTTGTGATCACATCATCATGATGATACCTCGGTTAAGTTATTAAGTAACGAAGCAAAATAATGGTCTAATGACAGAATGGATTTCAAATATACCACATCGAACATGTCTAACAGCTATTTTATAATCCAGTCACTCTTTGTTAAATTGAACAAATCGAATTTAGTAGCTTAGCATAAAGTATGAAATAAAAAGTTACACTACAACTTACCCAAGAAGCCTAGATTTTCACCAATGTTGATCTGGCCATATTCATTGTTTCTTCATGAGTTGGACATACGAATTGTCGTCCGTGCTGCAGTCTAATTAGGGCTCTTTCGAATGCAATGCTTGAGTGTTTCCTTTGTGTCACACAGTTCGAACCGCCAGTCGTAAACTCAAGATTTAAACTGCTTCTCTCTTGGGCTATTCTGAACTTCATTCGCTATGAAGTTCAAACGTGTTCTGTCACCCAATTTCTCTACAAGAGCAACAACTCCACGCTTCTGACTTCTGTGTTGCATGTGTTTCCAGAACGGCCCAAAATAATACATTCACAACGTCTAAATACACCGGGTTTATTCTGGTGTATTCGGTTGCTTTGTAAATCTAAGCTAGTTTTACTGCTAGATTAACAAGCATTTACCTCTGAGATGCAAGCCAGAGTATCTCGATACGCGGACTTGGAATTCTGCGACCTTTACGTTCTTCATCGACGTTTTGTGAGTTTCTGTCAGGATTGGAGTTCATCATTGACGAGAGTTTTTCTCACATCTCATAATCGATGGGACATTCTAACCAACATGCGAATACTGGATCTTTGAACGCGAAATTTGTTATAGCTAAAACATTGCTAGTCGTTAGTAAGAGTGAACAACTGCCTGCCCCGAACTGGTCTATTCTTTGAATGAATGTCAGACAGTTTGTTTAGTAAGCTGAACTCACATTATGTATCGGCGTTCAATATTGATTGATTATTGATTGACGTGATTAGAAAAAAGAAAATGGTCAATGCTTGAATCGAAGTTTCGAAATTTCGGCTTCTGACTAGTGTTACAATAACACATAATGAATACTGTGTGAATTACACAAAGAAGAAAAATATTCGCAGAAAATTTACACATGATATCAATTAGATAAATTCGACCCTAATTGATCGATAAGGAATTCCTTTGACAAACATATAGTGAAGCAACTGGTGTAAATGTCCTCTGGTGTCAAGACGTTCTAGAAGGCAGTATGATATGTTTTGAACAAGTCTTCGAGAAAGATTGACTTTTAAGATCCTCATGCATCGGGCAAAAATTGTCATTGCGGATAGTATTTATGTGCCGATCGCAATATTAATATTGTTGTTTCAGGAATTTTTCGATAATATGCTCATAAGGAATAGACCTTGTGCGTGAAACGCTTGTGATACAACGTTTGAGCAACACAAATTCAAAGAAGGGCATACGAAGTAGCAGATAAACAGCACCGAATATGAGGTAATATACAAGAGAATCTGAAGTGGGAAATTATTCAAGACTCAACGACAAGAGAACGAATGAAAAATGCATAAAAAGAAAGCCTACGTACTTTAGTAGGGTAGAGTATTTATATGATGGATCCAAGTTTGTGGAATATGGTGACGCCCAGATATTTTATGTATTCCCCTCTAGTCAGGTCTGTTAATTTAAGTCCAGAAAAAGTGAGGTTAGTGTAAATTGCCTCAAGACGTTTACCACGTAGATTAATGGCCACATGTTTATTTCATTTTTCAGGATTTGAAGATAGGCATCTCTGTTTCGACAATGTAGTTGTTGTTGGCTTCCTTTGAGCGATGGCGGCTATGGTTGTACATCACAATCGAATGAATGTTCCTGTTCCACAGATTTTCGAATGTCTAAACAGTTCGAATCAGGAGTAACAATCTCTCCATCTGCGCTTGCAACGATGGGCATTACTGGACAGGTAGAACGATTGATAGAACGTTGAGACTGGACTTTAACAAGTGTGCGATTGTTTGTGTAATTCTATGGCCTCTATGTCGTACCAAACTTATCAAACAGGGACATACAAGCGCAACTTGTATAACTATTATTATTATGATCTAGATAAATGTTATAGTGGATTGAAATTAGCCTATGTATCCAGAAAGCTGCAAATAATTGAACACACACTAAGCAAATTCAGAGGCAATCACCCGGTAACCCACCAGCGAAGCTGTGCCAAAAAAGCTCTTCAACCGGGCGAGGACACAGTGCAGTATGCAGACAGGTTAAATACTTTCATACATACAACATATTTCGAAGATTGCCACAAGATTCTTATGGCCACTTGCAATTAATTTGGCGTACAAACATTCATCAATACTGAAAATTTACATTGCCGACGTCCGGGACGCGGTTTCCGAAAAAGCAAGAAATAAACAAATTATAAAGTAATTATGAACGTCGCATTACTTTTGTTCTTCAATCAGATATATTGCGCGGCAGTCAAGAAGCTGAGCCCGAAAATGGGAGTGATTCGGTAAAAGAAATGGAGACATAAAATATTTACATTATTTTATTGCAATAGACCGGAGCTTCACTAGATTCACGGTATTCCTAAGGAGTCAAATTCGCATGTTCATCATTAGTACAGAACGTAAACTCTTCGTATGCCAAAAATGGAACATATAGAATTTGAATCTCTGAGGTGTCCTGCAGGATGCATTCAGATTCTTCTCTCCTTCCTTTCACAGACTCGTTTTCGTAAACAATCTGCTAAGGTTAAATACCACACACACAAATGTGACGTGAGTTCGCCGATGTGAACGTCACAATACACACTCAGACTTAATATCATAAAGTTAATCATGCATGAACGCGACCCTTTCCGTACATAGTCGTTTAGGGACAAGACATGAAAACAGCCCTTTCGAGCAATCTCATGAATAGTACAATCTCACGTATTGTTATAGAACTAGCGACAATGTTTGGAACAAGTGTTTTAAATTCGGCAATACTCAGCGTTACTTTTATATGCTGAGTCGTGGTTGCATTTATATCTAGAAAATTCGCAGATTAGTGAGCAATGGAGACATGGTTTCAATCTTGTGATTGTTTGAGAGGAAGAGAAGTGTTCCCCAAACATCGGCCCACCTAATCATGCTCATGATTTTAAAATGAAAATTCTGTGAGTTATGAAATTTACACACATTTCACCCGAATTGTATTGACAATAGGCTAACCCTTTTCACTTTGGGTACAACGCGAGAACTACAACCATTATTATCATTATGATTTAGATAAATGCAATATTGACTGTATCAGTAGATCAAAATTAGCCTATGTATCCAGAAAGATGCGAATAATGGAACACACACTAACACAATTATGTACTTCAGAAACAACAACCCGGTAACCCACCAGCGATACTGTATCGAAAATCTATTAAACCGGGCAGGGACACAATGCAGTATGCAGACAGGTTAAATACTTTCATAATTACAACATATTTAAAGGCTTACCACAAGATTCTCACGGCCACTTGGAATTAAGTTGGTGTACAAACATTCCGCATTACTGATAACTTAGATTACCCACGTCCGGGACGCGGTTTCCAAGAAAAAAGAAACATGGTCGTATACGAAATTCTGTATTTTGATTTTGAGATATGTGTTATCTGACAGACTGAAACAAGGTAAGAGACAAGGATACATGAACAAAAACTGGACGGCAATAACACAATTCGTTAATATCGCTACAGATGGATGAAGGGTGACACGAATTCAATTGGAATAGAACTGAAATCATCACAAATGACACTACTCGATATTTTCTCGTAGCGTGGTATTCAACATCATAATCAATCATTGAGCACATGCAATTGGATGGGATCTGAGGACTCACATGAACATAAAATAATCGCATGAGATTAGCTCGCATGCAACAAATAAATTTGAATGATTCCCATCGCTGAATAATATCGAAAAGAGTTTCGCTGACGATATCATCCAGTTCGGTGATTAAATATCTGAAATCAACCGCACAAGCTCGGAGAACATCTATAACCTTCTTAGTCTAAGGTTATGCATTCATTCTTTAATATCCGTTGACAAATTTTCTGTGCGAACGCACGGTGAACAATGCGCTACATTTAAGCTAAAAGACCGTTTCAGTTTAATTCGGTTGGATTTATCAACAGAAGTGAAGTGAAGTTCGAATGGTGATCTCCTTTCTGCTGAACAAGATAGAACTTTAGCTTTGACCTCTTGACTGAACTCTATCAAATTGCATTTATAATTAACCTCAGAAATTTAGTAAACGATCGTTTGCGCCACTAGGTTCGTTAGCTTGTGTCAGCAGCGATCTAAAACTAACTTCGGTCCACAAACAGCTTTTCGGTATTCTGCTCGATGTGTGCAACTTTGTCTTTAAGGAAGAAGACACGTAAAATAGTGGACGTTCAAACGAATAGTCGATGAACGCTACTCAACGTTTTCAAATCAAAGCGACTTGGCTCGAGTGTACCACAAAATATTGAAATGGTTCATCTCAAAATGTTCCCTCTAAATTTAAGTGAATCGGATCGCATTCAAAATTAATAAAAACATTACACGACGAGTTAGTTCAAAGACGACTTTGAGTGTGCGACGTGTGTCTACGCTATTTCTCAACTTTGTTCTCAGAAAATGTGTGACGTCTTTGGAAGATAGTCATTTTTTCACATGGACACAATGTTGAATCCATCAGTAATTGTATTTCGGGTTCACACACATTCAATCAATATCCACAGCTCCACTGTGCCGTGGCTTTCCCTGTATTATGAATTCCGGTATAACCATTTTTAGGAAAAATGGTTATCCAATCAACCTCAACGGCATTTCTTACTAAATGTGCACATGTTCCTATAAACTTCTTTTCATCAATACATAGATTTTGGGATCTATAATTTCAGGCGATTATTTCCTCGTGTACATGAATGATTCAGAATCATTTTAAAGACATTTCAAAGTTTTCCCGAACCAACTATTTTCGATAAACCTTTCATTATTACGCCAAAAAATTGAGAACTATTTCGAAATCCATGTTATGCCACGGGCTATCATTAATGTACTGCAGTGTTAACAATTTCCTTCACTTACACTACACTTCCTGTGGTTTGCCGACATCAGGTGGAACACACAAAAAATTAGATGGAGTGAGCCATCAAGATAGTAACTATGGATATAATTCATGACCATCCATGCTAAATACGGTATGAAGTTCATGTTTACGGAGTGTAAGTGCGGGGATATAGCACCTCAGTAAATTGATTGGTCTTAACGAGCGGAACACTTGTTTAGTAATCACTCCTTGTTTCTTTATTCCTGCATTCTGGTTTGTCATACAACCACATGCTCAAAGAGAATTTGATTTAGAATCAACGTAGAATCTCATGATCAAAATGATAATCTTGTTGTTCATGTGGCGTGGGACATAAACATGAATAGTCCTTCTGTGGTTATATCAGATAAACCGTTAGAGAGTGCAGGAACAGTTCAAATGGTCAAAAGCTTTTCGCTTCCTTGTTAATGCAAACCGATTTTCACTTGAGTTTTAGTTGAAATTCAGTCAAATTATATCGAGCCAAATCTAACAATAATCGGTTTTGTTTAACTCAGAAATATTTGATATTATTCGCGACCTCATTATGCGACTTGGAACGTCTCATCCCTTGATAGGATCATTGAGATTCGACAATTGGGAAAAATTCTCTTTCTAGCACACTCATCAAAACATTGAAATCATGTGTCTCAACTGCTCACAAATCTGCGTATTTTCTGGATGCAATGAAAATCAAAACTCAGCAGTTAAAAGCAACGCTGCGTATATCTGAACGTAAGAAACTCGCAAAAACATTTTCGTCAGGTGACCTTGTACTATTCAAAAGCGATGGTTTAATTAGATCTCCCCATAGCTCGTTCTCAAACGATTATTCACGGCGAGGGTTGCGCTCAGACGTGATTAATTTAAAAATGAAGCCTGCGTATGTATTATGATGTTCACATCCCGAAAATCAAGTGGCGTTAGTTCAGCCTTTGCAGTATATGATCGGATTAATGGGGTCGGTTTGTAAGATGTCTTTGGAGGATTGGTGTGTATTTCCTGTTCATTTATCAATTTATTTTCTAGATACAATTCAACATCAACTCAGCAAATAAAATTATAGCTGTCTATATCTGATCTTGATTCAAACATTTTCGCCAATCGAAGATGCGGCATGACCTCGTACTAATAAATGAGGTTGATCAAATATTTTTGTATTTGAACCCAAACGACTATGCACGGCTAGTTCGCGCCAAGGCCTCTCCCGTGAATAAGTTAGCGGAGTTGATCTTAGAACACATCCAGTGTTGATGATTAGACGAAACTGTGGCGGCAACAATAGTTACCCGAGTTTTGTTGATGTCACGATTCAGTCAGAAATTCAAAGTTCCATGAAACGCAACTGTACATATTATGGTAATGGATAGTTGAAGTTGCGAATGAGGATTTGTGGCGAATACTAAAGAGAGCTAGTCGAAATTGCGTATGATTCACTAGAAACAAACCGATCATGTAGTCATAGTTTAAAAACATGATGCAATTATCTCGAGCTGCTTTTGGCCAACCTTTCGCACTTGACACAGTAGCTTCTGAAGACCAATGTTGATAGTTAGGACAAGTAACAAGAACAAGTAGCATTATCCAATTTCCTCCGGTTTGACCTTGGCGCTAAGCAGTATATGGTGAGTCTGGTGGGTTGAAATTCTTGTCAGAATCAATATACTCATTTGGCGATCCGTGTTAGAGTCAGACGCACGTGGAGTCCTTCAGTCAACGTGCTGCAATAGGATGACAATAAAATCAATCTCATGAATTTAGTATCACCACTGCCGTTCAAAAATCTCAAATCCAAAATTCGTCAAGCAAATTGTCACTAACATCTGGCCGTTGATTAAATGTTTGTGCTCAGGATGCAACATGCGTCTGCCTAATATAATGAATCGGTAAACCAACATTTATTTGCTGCAGACAAAGTGACAGCTTCTCTTTTCCACCTTCCATCTCGATTGATTAATCCACTCGTTCATCGCACCTTCAATGCTGCGCAACATTTCAGCTCAAAGACACGTCTTCAGTCAAATCTACTCACCTAATTCACAGAGGTGACGTGAAGTTTGAATGGCGAATTCCTTTACGCTAAACACGATAGCGTTTTATCTTCTATTTCTTGCCTAGGCCCAAATAATGTTCACCTAAAATTCACCTTAACATTTCACTAAAATATAATTAACATCATGGGTTTCTTAATCTCGTGGTAGTAAAGGTTCGACAAGCAAATTATATCCAGGATAGCCCTTGCGAATGTGTGTTTTAATGAATCCCGAACTTAGTCATCGTTTTTTGACATTAAAGCAGTTAGTTTCAACTTCGTCGAGAAGATTGTTCGAAGACATTTTTGAGCGTGTCTGGTAAGAATGATCTCGCTATCCCCAAACTTTTTCGTCACGAAAATGTAGGAAATATTTTGAGAATGAATATGTTTTCAAATGGAAGAATATTAAAGATCTGAAGAAATGCATATGTCCTGACCACTTCTGTTAAATAGGGTATGGATTGTAATTGCCAGGGTTATGATCATCACATAACCTTCGTCAGTTTAGGCCTCTGAAACGCTTGACTAGTAATCGCCATGTGGTTCTGTATTTCAGACAAACAGACACTAATTAAAAGTGGATTCAGATTATAACTATGGTTATCTGTGCTCTGCTTTAAGTGAAGACAAAAAACCTGGTCGTTTTGAACGAATCAGCGCGGATTGTCGCAACGATGGCGGAGATAGATTCGCTGCATAGGTTCTACATCATTCTTGAGCCACGGAGACTACGACTTCACAGAGTATGTCACGGCTTGTCGCAGGTATATATTCATGATGATTTGATGGTTCAATGCTCTCGAGGTAAACCCATGGAATAGCGCTTGCTTGGCATTGCTGTCACAATGGCAAACTAGTGAATGGGACAGAAACACGATTTTGCAAATGATGTGGCGAGTCTCATTCGGTTCAAATAATACGATGCCAAATTGAATTCGTATGACTTTGCAATAACCAATATATATCGCCCTCAGTAGTCGGACTTTTATTCGTGTACTAATTGCGATTTGACGCCTGTGAGTATCCCGTCATTCTTTATTTTTCTCATGATTCACCAGCATTGCAAACTCACAGGGCAGTTTTGGGATTTTCCCTCGCACTGACCATTGTTGCGTGTCGCGAACCAATTTGAGAAATGACACCCTGCGAATAAAGCAATTCATTAGTAGTAACAAAAAAGGGATTTGATCAGATGCGAGTCACTGTCACAAAGGCCATGTTATTGATTTTGACATAGCGTTTACTAAACTGTCTAACTGCCCTTTCATGGTAACGGCTTGGGCAATCTATAATGGGATTGGTTTGCCGATTGCTTTCCTTATACAAAGCGATGTTGATCGTTTCAAATCAATCTTTGCATGTTCCATCCTATTCTCTATGCATATTCATTCCTAACGCTCAGATGCTACATGCTCCTTAAATCGTCGCTGGTCAGATGATGTTTACTTTCGAAACTTGGGCAGTATCCATTAGCTTTCATTACTAATCACGCCAAGTTTATGAGCGCTACTTCAAATATCGTTAACAATGATTGTCCAATTGAAGTCCCTGATACAATAAATATCGGTTTCAGAAATAGCACACGTTCTGGATTCCAGCACATACAAACATGCAGTTCTAATTTTGACGTCGATATTTACTTGTAAATCGAATCCTTATTACTCATGTTAAGGATACTCAGATTGTTCCGCGATTAGTCAGCAGAATGTTTCTCTTGATCACTAATTGCTCATCAGGGGGCGTCGAATTCCACAATCAGCTTTGTTTGACCTTACATTTGGAGAGGTCAACATGATCACTACTCACGATAACGAGGGAGATCACCCAGCTGGATTACGTAACCGCAGCATGGTTTCCATCGGGGAGTGAAGTGATTGCGCAACGGTCATATTTGGGTTGAATATCCGAAATCTAGTGATATTGGATGTTGATTCTCATGTTGCTAGTCACGTGAGCTACGCAGCCCCGTGCATTTTTCAGTCATAGATTATTCATAGATTTATTCATAGATTATATGCAGGTAAAAAGCTATGCTTTACAAGACCCACAAAAATGTACATCGGGTCGGATGGTAAAAATATCAAAATATTGTTAGATTATTGTCAAACATAAAAAAACATACTTTTCCATGTGGATATCTAGTGATTTTTTGAAAACTTCAACAGTTCCAGATTGTACCACATGAGTAGGTAAACTGTTCCACAGTTGCACATTGCGAACGGAAAATGCATATTTGCGGCAGTTCAACCTGCTATGCTGTTGGTAAAGTTTTAATTGGTGACCTCGCAGATGTGTGTTATGGGAAAGATGAAACAAATGACCGCAAGGATGATTTGTTTGATTAAGCACTGTCCAAATGAATATAAGTGCTCCTCGTTTCCGTCTGTATTCAGCCGAATGCAAATTCAATAATTTAAGTCGCGTTTCGTATGGATAATTTGATAGTCCCAGGACGAGTTTTGTCGCTCTGCGCTGTGGAGTTTCTAATAGCAGAATATCTTTTTTCAACCAAGGATCCCATGCCGGTATAGCATATTCAACATGAGGACGGATGTACGTTGAAATCAATTTGCAGGCAATATTAGGGTCAAACGAACCTAGGACTCTTTTAAGGAGACCCAAGTTGTTTTCAGCTTTGCAGGCAGCCAGTCGACATTGCATTGAGTTTCCTAAGTCTGATTGGATAATCACACCTAAATCTTTTTCGGAGGAGGCGGGTTTAATAACAGTGAGACCAAGATAATATTCTTTGCTCGACTTGCTGTTGAGAGACAATAGGCTGCATTTCGAAGCATTCAGGGGCATTTCGTTGTCTATGGACCAAGTGTGAATCATATCGAGATCCCGTTGCAGGTTCTGTGTGTCGTCTGCGGAGTCTATCTTGCGCCAAAGCTTTGCGTCATCAGCGAAAATAAGCACGGACGACTGTAATACAGTAGGCAAGTCGTTTATATATATTAAAAACAAAAGCGGTCCGAGGACTGATCCTTGTGGGACACCACGGGCAACTTTAATCGACTCGGATAGTTCGTTTTTGACTCTCACGTACATCTCACGAGATATCAACCATTCTTTAATCCATGCATGGAGTTTACCCTGTACTCCGTAGGTGAGTAGTTTCGACGAAAGTATTTCGTGATTCACACGATCGAAGGCTTTTGAGAAATCGATATAAATTACGTCCACGGAGTGGCCGGCATCCAGTAGCTCAGACCAAGATTCTTTTGCTAATAGCAAGTTTGTCAGACAGGATCGTTTTTTTCCTGAATCCATGCTGTGCCTCGGAGATTAAATTATTAATCTCAAAGTGATTCCGTAAGGCATCAGCTATTATGGACTCCATTACTTTGGATAGCACTGGTAATAACGCTATCGGGCGATAGTTTAAAGGATCATTTCTTTTACCACCCTTGTAGATGGGACTAATCAGGGCAGTTTTCAAGTTTCTGGTACAAAGCTCTGCTCGAACATCATCGTGAATACGTCAGATGTCGGTATTGCCAACTCGGAAGATAGATTGTGCAAAATGTTTGCGTGTATATTGTCTATACCGGGTGAGCCTGTTCTCTTCATCGTCATTAATTTTGTTTGAACAACGTTGGGGGGAACTCCACCCCCTGAAGAATTGGCAGGCTGCAGCTGTCAGAGTTTAAGGGCTGTCTATGGGTCGACACTTGTGAGATAACTGATGCGAATTGCTGTCGCAAAACTTTAGCGTAATCTTTAAATGACGTCACTATTCCAGTACCAGAGACCAGTGGCGGTATTCTCATTTTACCATTCCGGAGGTCGTTGACGTGTTTATACAGTGCTTTAGGATTTATCATGAATTTTTCGACAAGACTGATTTGGTAATCTTTTCTGTCTTTTCGAATGATGCAGACACACTTATTTCGCAATAACGTGTAGTAGCACCAAGTTATCCCAGACGGATCGTCCAAGTATTTGAACCAGGCATTGTCACGCTTACACATCCATTTCCGAGTACTGCTTCTGAGAGGCTTTTTCGGACGCTGTTTGCTGGATATTATTTTCACCTTCGATGATAAGTCAATGATAATACGAAGTTGGCTGTAAAACGTTTCCCAGATTTCCTTAGCTGATTTGAGTTCAAGGAAATCCCATCGATTTGCAGTAGTAAGAGCTCGAAGCAGGTCATAGTTCACAGTTGTATACGTTCGTTGAGTATTTCCTGCTGGTGCGTA
Organism: Atriophallophorus winterbourni; assembly: GCA_013407085.1. Taxonomy (NCBI): domain Eukaryota; kingdom Metazoa; phylum Platyhelminthes; class Trematoda; order Plagiorchiida; family Microphallidae; genus Atriophallophorus; species Atriophallophorus winterbourni. Next base: position 12,426 of record JACCGJ010020664.1, read on the forward strand.
TTGATAAGTATAATAAAATGTCATGACAACATGATCAGTCAATCCGAGTGGAGCTGTATAGGAAACAGATTCTATCATGAGTTCTTCGTTTGTAAGTATGAGGTCCAGGCTAGATGGGGTTTGTTCAGATCGAAATCGCGTTGGTTGTTGCACATGGTTGTAAAGAGGGGTGCAAGTCATTATTTCTTGAAGAAATCTTTTGAATGAATCGTCACCTGTAATGTGTGTTGCAAGGGTCGGTACATTGAAATCACTGAGGAGGAGTGAATGTGAATATGTGAGCTTCAATGCAATTAACAAATGCAATTTTTAACTGCATCTGTCCGCTTTAACGAACACAGCTAAAATGGCAAAACGCTTGATCAATCAAGTTTGAAATAAGGTCAAGAGAATTTAGAACGCCAGGTGATAACATAAATAATATTAAGGCGGAAAAGCCTGCTAAATTAAAAAAATGATTTGCATATCTGTGGAACTCGATTGCCGTACGCCGGATAATTTTCATAGCAGCCTAATGACTTCACACCAAATATTCTATTAAAGCAAATCGCCATTTGAGTTAGACGCCATCATGACTAAAAAAGTCGTGAGATTTATAAAAAATCACACTTTTCTCTGAAAATTCAAATTATTCCTCAACCATTGCTCACTGTGTGGATGCAAACTACACCTGACGATTGCATCAATTAACGTTTGGTGTTAGTACGTTATATTGTCTAATCTCATAAAAATTAAAACCGAAAATTGTAAATTTTTAATCACAAATGCTTTGCTTTCTGCAA
>JACCGJ010020666.1:0-13618 GCA_013407085.1 Atriophallophorus winterbourni
ACCTGACTGTTCGGCACTTTGCCTTGATCAAGGCTAATATGGTATGGTATGAAAGCACAAGCCTGATCCAGGCAAAGTGCCGCACAGTCAGAGACTGCACGTGGGCTTAGATACTGTCAGGTTGCCCAGGCCTAGACAGATAGGAGAGGGGAAAATAAATGGTAATGAGACTCCAGCGTGTTTCAGCATGCAGCTCACGATGTTAGCCGTACATCACAGAAATGCTGCACGATTGCACATCCGTGCACCTTCGTTGCATAATTCCATAATTGTGTCAATTACAAAATTGATTGGCCCCAGGTAGTGAGTTGCATGCTAAAGCACGCTGGAGTTTCATTTCCATTTCTATCAAGGCTAGTTCTTTATTAAAAGTCTTATGTTACATGTGATAAACCAGTTGCAATCAACGTTAGTGGCGGCGCTCTCATTCTCGGGCTAAGTCTTCAAACCTCAGAATCGAACGATAAGCTTAGCACGCGAAATGCCCAACATATTTCGTGTCTTATCCAATTGTATAAGCTATCTATGGTAATTGCGCGTGTGCTCATATGAGCTCTCGAGCAAGATTACAGGACTTGTGTTGTGCATTTTTGGGTCACAAGTTCTTATAGTAAATGACTTCGACCTACCGTATATTATCTGGCTAACTCAGTCATGTTTTTCTGATAAGATGTCTGAGGACTTCATGGAATGGATTTACTTTCGTGCTACGAGTCAGCTTTTTAATGTGTCCACAAGGTTCTGACAAGGCTGGGTATCTTTTTTCTATATCTCGTAGTATTTTTAAGCGCAAAAATATTTCAACACGTCAAATACTCCACTTTACAAGAAAAGCGTGATCACGGTATGATCTGCTTTCAATTAACGTTCAGATAATGCAAGCCTCTTCCCAAACTGCGGCGTAATTTTGAACGTGTACACTAGGATGTCTCAGTGGAGGCGAGAAAAGATCTTATCACGTGCACATCGTTTAAACATTACGTCCATCTTGCACGATAGGTTTGATTTGTTGGTGCATGTCAAGCGACGCATTAAGTCACCGTGGTTGACATCAGCAATTCGAAAGATAATTAGAATCCGAGACCGTGGCCAAAAAATTACAAAGCATTTCAGACTCAACGGTCCTGAATAAGATATAAAATGGTCAGGAATAAGGCTGTTAGAACTCAACGTAAGGCAAAGCTTGACGTTGAGACTCGATTTTTACGGATTATAAAACAGAGTCCAAAGCGGTTCTATAGTGCTACAGAATGGAAATGAAAAACGCGAAATTAAAATGGCAATGTAAAACAGGATCACCGAGCTCCGTTAGTCTTTTGTGTGTGTATGGAATCACAAACCCAGTCCAGGGAAAGTGTCATACAGTCATAGACTGCACATGTGCAAAGATACTGTCAGGTTGCTCAGCCTAGACGGATGAGAAAGAAAATAGAAACGACAGTGAGAATCCAGCGTATTTCCCCACGCAGCTCATTACCGGTGGCAAATAAATTTAGCGTGGTGGTAGCTGCACAGCACAGATGTAATGGGCGAGTGCATATCCGTTAGTCGTAAATTCAAAAAAGGCTTCAGCCTACCTGAAACACTTGCAGTCTGTTCGGAGGCTCGATCGTTGAGTAGATCCTTGATACGGTTCATAAGTCCTGATAGCGACGATTCACTTGAGAAAATTATCCTTTACTGAGCAGGAGGTTAAACACGATCTTGCAGCAACTAACCAACACAGATCTGCGAAACCAGACGAAATTCATCCTCAAATAAAAAGGCGCCATACCCGCGGAGCCCGTATTTAGTCTATTCAACGCTTCCTTACATCGAGGGTTAATTCCGAGTCGGCTAGCGTATTTCCGATTTAAAAGGGCTGTACTCGGTCCTTGGTTCCAAAGGTTGTCATAGCCGGGGGTGGCAGTGGGGATAAGCTCCCACTGTTTATAAAATGCTCCCATATGGCATGCGTCTCAAATAGCCTCTGACAACCAAGTCCAGCTTCTGGCCTGCACGAGTGGCTCCCCGAGCTCGGCGGAACTGCTTCTACCAACAGGAGAAGGGGCGAGGGCGAGTGACTGGCACCTGAAAACAAGTTTGTTTCGGGCAGATGTAGCTCGTTAGCCCGGGAGGGCATTTCATCTAAGGGAAGGAAAACCCTGCTTTTAAACCTCCGCTGCCTTGTGGGATACCCGATCGCGGGAAAGGCTTCGGGAGAAAACCCTGAGGAAAACCCTGGAACAGAGTCTGGTAGACCACCTCTTTCTGGCAACTCCCTGCTGCCTTGCAGGTCGCACTTGGTTGTGCAAAGGCTAGAGAAGCTGACTCGAACAAACGCCGAGTGGTGCTGGGGACGCCGCTTTGTACCCAAATCCCCAAGAATCTTCTTTGAAGCCGACTAATCCTCCAGGAGGAGATAGTCGCACAAAGTAAAGTAAGTAGTAAAGTACTCGGTCCTTAGTGTGTAAGTACAAACCCGTAAGTCTTACTGGTATCCTTAGTAAACTCCCGGAGTGAGTTATCCGGGATCGGATCTATCAACATTTAGTTGAATGTTTGTTAGTGAGCCCGGCTCAACACGGCTTACTGCACGAGTGTGCAATTGTCCAGCATTTCTATGCTGCGCGGCTAACACCGTGCTAAATTGATTGCTCACCGGTGGTGAGCTGCATGCTGAAACACACTGGAGTCTCACTACCATTTCTATTTCCCCACTCATATCTGTCTAAGCCTGTGCAACTTGACAGTATCTTCGCCCACATGCAGTCTGTGACTGTGCTGCACTTTGCCTATATCAGGCTAGTGTTTTCAAACATACCATACTGAAAGAAAGTTAATGCATAGCAAACCTCTCCTGTTTTTAGAATGAGCTAACCAAGAGGCTGAAAGAAGGCCATCAGTTCGAAGCTGATTTTTAATTGGAATTTTGACTCGGTAAGCCACAGATTTCTTGCAACCAAAATTGGTTTCATGGGCACACGTGGTTTTCAGAGGAACTGCATAATAGACTTCTCAATCGTCATGATAGGCAGCATCTTATCTACGGAAGTAAGAGATGTTAATGGAGTCCTTAAGGGATAAGAACGCTGACCGCCACTTTTCCTCATCTTCATCGATGAATAGGCAACAACACATAAGTACCTATGATGTATTTTTTGCGGACGATGTCAAGTTTATCGGAGCACAAGCCGGAGTACAGAATGGATAGGATATACTTGAAGATATCGAAAGGACATCAAGTGGCCATTTTGATTGATTGGCATTTGATTCGTTCAAATCGAAGCATCTTTTCGTATATATAACATCACCGATCAAGCTATTATGTATTCTCACATGGTGCGCTAACTCCCATTCGATGTAGCCGAAGAGGTCAGAGACCTAATTCATGCCATTCCAGAGGACGATCCGTGCAAAAAGTTGAAATCCGCATTGATAGAACGAGTTGGTATCTCAGAGCAACGAAAGCTCGACACCCTATTCGCGCAGATGCAGCTTGGTGATAGAGAACCCCCTCAATTACTTCGCCATATGAAAGAGCTACTTGGCGGCAGAAAAATGGACGAAAGTATTTTTAAACAGTTGTGATTAAAGAAACTCCCTTCTGACACACGCCAAGTTCTAGCTGGTTTGAATACCTACGTGCCACTAGACGAGCTAGCGCAAGCCGCGGATGTATGTATCTATCAAAGCACAAGTCTGATCCAGGCAAAGTGCCGCACAGTCACAGACTGCACGTGGGCTAAGATACTGTCAGGTTGCCCAGGCCTAGACAGATGTGAGGAAGAAAAACGAACAGGAAATGGTAGTGAGACTCCATCTTGTATCAGCATGCAGCTCACTACCTCTGGCCAATCAATTTAGCACGGTGCAAGCCGCACAGCACAAAGTACTGCACGATTGCAATTAGGTGATTGAAGCCAATAATACCGACCAAATCACACGAGTTTCTGCACCAAGCATCTCGTAATGTTCTTATACAGAATTGAAAGAACAATTCACCAAACTTTATCGAAATCTCGCCACCGAGCCCGCTTAAAATCTAACTCTAGATCTCCGAGACTTGATCGCATGTGTTAGTACCACAAAAGATATGGGGATGAAGCCTCCAAGTGCACTTTCCAGTTAAATTTTGCTCGAAAACCGTCAAACTTTAGGGCTAGCCAGCAACGGCCGCCCACCAAATCCGAGTGGCCTGCTAAAGACAAAACGCTAACTTTTGCTCTGCATTCTAAACTCGATGATCATTCGCCGCGCGAGATTCGACACTTGGATTGCATTTCTCAATTCTCTACTGACATTCGTTATGTCAAAAGAGAGCAAACTTGATCGCTGATGCTTTATCAATACCTGGCACCCGATTCGATCTCACCCTTTTGGCTAACCATCAAAGTGAGAGTGATACAACAGAACTCGCTAAGTGTCGATGCTTGAATTTGCAGCAAATCGGGTCACCCAACGCCGATGCCTTGTTGACGTTTGACATTTCGACAGTGAAACCCAGACCACTTGTTCCCTCTTCTCTAAGACGTGCCATTTTTGATCAATTTCATTCGATGTCACGTCCTGGAAAACGCGCAACCGTAAGGCTCATCCCAGATCGTTTTGTTTAGCTGTCCATGAATAAGGATGTACGAACCTGAGTTCAGCATTGCATCCCTTGTCAAAAGAACAAAATATCTCGACATACTATCAGAGCTTACATCCCATTTCGGCACCCAGACATTCAATAGATAATTAGTTTATTATGGTATAAAAAAGCGGGGAGCTTGTACAAACCGCAGGGTGGATTGTGCGGTGGGTCGAAAAGAAAAGAATAGTAAAATTTTCAAGTTTCCAAGGCCTTATAGCGGGCCACATTCGCGTTAGCCTGCACCATCAGTGGATTTTTGTGGCATTTGGACAGGTAGGGCGTCAACCCGGGACACCGCTATCCACCACATCCTCCGGAACAGGGTCAGCTGAGACTGCGTGCGCTTGGACTTCCGATACTGGGATCTGGAAGAGCAATGAAACTGGAGAAGTATTAGAGGGCTAGTGACGAAAACGCAAATGGCACAGAAAGAGAACTTACCGTTGCCACGAGGGGGTATTAGTGTCTTGGGAGTGGGAGATATCATGGAGGTGGGAATCGAGGAGACCTTTGAAAGAACCGAAAGAAGTGGATTCAAAAATCTTGCATGGAAAAGCATTCCATGGACTGCAGACTCGCACCGAGAAAAACCTGCGGCGACATTCAAGTCGGTTTTGCTGATGTAGCAATTTAAATCCATGTCCTCGGAGATTTGTGCTGATGGATGGGACGAGCAGGGAGCTGCATGGATGGGAGGGGTCGCTAAGTATCCGGTATGTAAGTATCATGTCTCCACGGAGAAGACGGTACGTAACGGAGTATGTGTTTAAACGGCGTAATCTCTCCTCTTATGGCAAATGGCGCATACCGCGGACGAGCTTTGTCGCACGCCGTTGGGCGTTTTCAAGGAGTGACATGTCCTTGCATAGCCACGGCCGCCAAGCCTGCACTGCGTATTCCAAGTGTGGCCGAATGCAAATGTTCAACAGAGTCGGGAAGAGAAACCGGTCGAACATGCCGAGGGCGGGGCGAAGTAGGCCGGTGTTGCGGTTGGCTGCAGCTGCTGCGCGTTCGCATTGTGTTGTGCAACCAAGGTCTTGCTGAATGATAAGTCCAAGATCCTTTTCTTGTCGAACGCGTTGAAGTGTTGTTTGCCCCAAACGGTAGGTAAAACAAGCTGAGTGACGGATGGGGAGAACGCTGTACTTGGATGCGTTAAATGGAAGATAGTTTCGTGAGGGCCAGCAATGTAGGCGATCTAAGTCGTCTTGTAAGACACGGAAATCAACAGACGATTTAAGAGAGCGCCAAAGTTTGACATCATCATCAAAGAGGAGGAACGGGGGTTCAATGTCTTGTCCGATATCGTTGATGAAGATAATGAAAAGTCTTGGACCAAGAACAGAACCTTGCGGCAAACCACACTTGATTGGAAAGGGAGATGAGTAGCAGTCGCGCACACGAACACAGAGAAAGCGATCGCATAGGAAGTGTTTCATCCATGATACGAGGGATGATCTAACGCCGTAGGAAGCGAGTTTAAGGAGAAGGATGTCATGATGCACACGGTCGAATGCCTTGGAGAAATCCAAAAATATAGCATCGACACCAGTGCCTTCGTCGACGGATTTCGTCCATTCATCTCGTGCGAGAAGCAAATTAGAGGTACACGAACGTTTGTTTGATTAAAATCCGATTCGTTTCGAAATGTGAGACAATGCGGTCAGAGACAATGCTCTCCATGACTTTAGAAATCACTGATAACAGCACGATGGGGTGATAATTTGCAGGATCAGACCGGCTGCCGCCTTTAAATATAGGGCTTATAACACCTTCCTTCCAGGCTTGTGGAATGGTAGCCGAGTCCAAACAACGTTGAAAGTAAGTCGCGAGTAAAGGAGATATATGTGCTGCGGCTACTTCCAGGATTTTGGGGTGGATGCCGTCGAGTCCTGGCGAGGAGTACTGTCGCAGATACAGAATCTTCTGATGAACTGCCTCAGGGGTGAACTTTATTTCCGGCATCTCTTGCACGTCGCGCGAGGGAAAAGAAGTGGGTAAGTTTCGCGGGATATTTAGGGTTAAAAATAGGAGCGTATTGTTGCGACAGCACAGTTGCAGCTCCACAAAATCTAGGACAATTGAAGTCTCCTATTATTAGGATGTGGGAAAATCGTTTGTTTAGAGCGCGCCAAGTGAAGAGATAAGGAAGGAATCAAGCTGTGCATGGCTACTGGGTGGTCTATAAACAACCGCAATCAGGAGAAGACTGTCTTGTTTGAGTGACATTTGGCACCATAGAACATCAGAGTCGCATAACGCAGGGTCGCTTAATGGTTCGCAACAAAGTGATTCATGATAATAGAGCAGGACACCAACTCCTCTTGTTGCACGATCCCGACAAAGTAAAGTAAAGTATTGGGGAGAGTGAGTTCCGCATTAAGAACTGCGCTCGATAACCAAGTCTCAGTGACGGCTATTAGGTCCCATGCACAAAGGGAGTGGCGGTAACGGAGCTCCGGGAGTTTGCTCATAAAACCAGCAGCATTTGTGTAACAGCATGAAAGGCTGCGCGATTGCAGTGTGTACAGTGTGCGATTTGAAGGTGCACTTATTACACCGGCCCCGATGAAGCCGGCTCCTGGGAGTTTTTTGAAACAGTCATGTGTAATTTGCTAGCAGATTGGTTTCCATTCGACGCGACTGGTGATTGTAGACGAGGCTGTGGTTTGTCGACTGCGGGGCGAAGCCGAACTTCCGTGGGTGCAAAGCGCTTGCTATCATACCACAACCTCAAAGCGGTCCTTACCATATCCTCTGAGTGGAATGTAATTTTCAGAATGTGCGGGGCATTGCCCTTGTAACTGGAGGACTTGGGAAGGCGTTTCAAGTTCAAGTTGCACAGGGCCGAAGGTGGCTAAAAGCCAATCACGCGCCCAGATTTCCTTCGACGGTATGCGGTTGAGCACCCGGCACTTCGATATCGAGTATACAGTTTTCGTATACTTTTCATTTCAACCACGTTCGTGTTTCCAATAGTCAATAGTATATTATGGTACAAAAAGCTATGAGCTTAAAATATAACCATAGGATAGTCAGTACAGGGGGTCGGGTGGAGTTCAGCGGGTTCGGCGTCAATCGCCAAGGTTCAGTAAAGGGTGTGGTTATGTATCATAACAGTCAATACATGGGGAGATGAATCGGCGAGGTTCCGTAAACGTATCTGGAAAGGAAGAGGAAAATGGGTGCAGTATCGGGAAGAAAAAAAGAGAATCCATTAAACTTGTTGAGAAAAATAGAGATAAGCGTCAAGCCGCTTTTTAAAAATCGAAAGCGATGGGGAGGTTACGACAAAAACTGGTAGATCATTCCAAAAACGAGGGGTGCGGACAGAAAAGAAAAATTTACGGCAGTTTAACCGACTGGGCTGGTGGGCTAGCTTGAAAACATGCCCCCGGGTTCCGGAACTGGGTGCCATCAAAAGCAGTCCATGGCACGGATGTTTGTTCTCCTTAATGATCTGGAAAACCAGTATCAGATCACCTCGGATGCGACGGTAACTGATCGGGAACACGTTGAGTTGCTGGAGGCGGTCCTCATAGTTCAGTAAACTGAGTCCTTTGACGAGCTTTGTGAACCTCCGTTGAGCTTTCTCTAGGACGTGATGGTCACGCTTTAACCATGGAGACCAAACGGATACCGCATATTCCAGGTGGGGTCTGATGTACGCGTGTAGGAGCGAGGAAAAGAGGCGGCGTTCAAAAGACCCGAATACCCTTTTGAGGAGCCCTACGTTGCGATTGGCGACTGATGATGCGAGGGAACATTGGGCTGAGCACCCAAGATCACTTTGAACCAATACGCCGAGGTCCTTTTCTAGCATACTCACCGAAAGTTCGGTGTACCCTAGCTTGTAACTAGGTTCGCCATAGTGACAAATGCGGATAAATCGGCATTTTCGTGGGTTGAAAGGGAGCTGGTTCGACGTTGCCCAGTTATTAAGTGATGTAAGATCGGCTTGCAGGTCATCACAATCATTCGAGGAAGAGAGGATGCGCCATAGCTTGATATCATCTGCGAACATCAGAAACGGCGAGTTCACACATGCTCCAATGTTGTTGATGAACATCAAGAACAGACGCGGACCGAGTACAGAGCCCTGGGGTAATCCGCATTGTATTGAAAAACAATCGTAGAGCGATTGTCTGACGCGAACGCGGAGTGTCACGGAGCGGAGGAATTCGGCTAACCAAGACAAAAGTGGGTTACCAATTCCAAGTAGGCTAAGCTTTTGCAGTAAAATAGCATGGTTAACACGGTCAAAAGCTTTGGAGAAATCCAAGTATATAACGTCGACACCATGGCCCGCATCAACAGCCTTGGTCCAGCTGTCCCGCGCCAGAAGCAAGTTTGTTGTACAGGAGTGTCCGCGGCGAAACCCATGTTGTTCGATGGCGACGGCATTCGTGTTCTCCATAAAAGCCATCAAATCATCGGATACAATAGATTCCATTACTTTGGAAAGCACAGGGAGCAGGGTGACTGGGCGGTAATTTGCAGGATCACTGCGGTTTCCACCTTTATATATCGTGGTTATGATCCCCTGTTTCCAATCTTCGGGAACATGGGAGATATCGAACAGACTTTGGAAGTACATGGAAAGTGGTTCACAAAGTTGCACAGCAACCGCACGCAATGCTTCCGGTGTAATCCGGTCTACTCCAGGTGATGAATTTTCACGGAGCTGCATGATCTTTTTATATACACGTTCAGCGGTGAACAGAATAGTAGAGAGTCTAGGTGGGGGTGGGGTGATATTCAACGAAGATGGTTGGCAATTCTGGAATACCGGCATGTAGTGATCCTTCAGTGTATTTGCGGCTTCCATAGAGGTCGATGTGGAGCCGCCTTCAATTTTCAGTGGGGGGATTCCAGTTTTCACTTTTCTTTTGTCATTTATATGACGGTATAGCAGTTTTCGGTTGTTCAGAAACCGTGCAGTTAACTTGTTATGGTAATCCAGCTTATCTTGACGCACTAGAGACGTACAGTGGTTGCGTAATTGTCGATATGCTTCCCAATTTCGCGCACACTCTTCCGATCGGAACTTACTCCAAGCAGCGTTTCTGCAGCAGATCCACTTACGAGGAATTCGGCATAAGAAACGAAAAAAATGTCAGGACGACGTGGTCGCTCTTTCCTAAGGGCGGTTCATAATGAATTTCTTCTACCATCAGTTCCTCGTTAGTCAGCACTAGATCGAGTAAAGATGGACAATCGCCACTCCGAAAGCGTGTAGCAACATTAACGTGGTTGTACAAAGGATGACTGCTGATGAAATCATCCAGATCCGCAGCAAACGTATTTGGGCTGGGTTCGCCGACGACTTCAGGAGAGTTAAAATCCCCCATCAGCAATGCGTGCGAGTGGGGTAGTGATAAGGCGAAGCGAATGGATGCAATAATGACATCATCAATGAGGCGTTGAGTATTCGGTGGACGATATATTACCGCAACAATTGCACAGTCCCTATTTTTAAGTTGCAAGCGACACCAAAGTGAGTCCACCACGCTAAGTTGCTCTTGCGGGAGAACCTCACAAGAAAGACGTGAATTATAGTATAGAAGAACACCGCCCCCTTTAGTTGGACGATCGTTTCTGAGAATGGACATATCAGTGAGAGAAACCTCGGCGTCAGTGATCGAAGAGCTTAGCCACGTTTCGGATACAGCTATTATGTCAAAATGACGAGCAGCATGCCTCAAGCGAAGTTCTGCAAGTTTGCTGAGTAAACCCTGCGCGTTCGTGTAGAGACAGTTCAAGCCCTCACGCGTAAGGTTAGGAGCAGCATCACTTATACGAATATCTAGACCGCCGATCCCGTTTGGATCGGCTCTTGTGAGTTTTTTGGGTTCGTCGAGTCCGTCTGCACCATATTCGTTCCGGTTAGTGGAAGCGGTGGCGTCAATCGCGGTTTACTGTTAATCCGCTTTTCCAGGGCCGAGCGAAGACGAACTTCTGCTGGAGCACAATGCCTTTGTCGATACCATTGTTGCAAAGCGTCATTCACCATGGATTCAGATTGAAAGGTGACCTTAAGTATGCGAGGACCAGATCCTTGGTAGCTGGGAGAAGCTGGCAAACGCTTCAGGGAAGTAGTTAAGGTATCGGTAATTTTACTCAATTGCTGTAAGAAGCGCCACGTTCGCAATCATGAGTGGTGTTTTTGTTAGGATCACTATCATTCAGTTCAGGAACGCCATGAACAAAGATGCTTTTTTGTCACTTTCGTGTTTCCAATCGTAATTCTCTTGCTTTTTCGCTTGCCTATCTGCCCATGATATATCGGGGAATATACGGATGGGGGACGAGCTGTTTCGAATCATGTAAGCGGATAAAAGAACGGATTCAACATCTGCTAACGATTTTAACACGATGCGCAACAATCTTGGCTCACCAACGTGTGCCGATTTCTGGTTTCTTGACAAGCGGACCATGCTAGCCGGTTCTATGTTAAGACTTAGCTCATGACACAACTTTTTCCATTGTTCCAAATCTTCAGATTGACGCGCTATGAAGCTGGGTGAATCAGTCTCGGGGACATTGGAGCAAATCACGGTAAGTGCCTCCGCTCGTGCTACCGAAACCTTCGACGTCACTGCCATGAGACTAGAAGCTTGCGCGGTCAAAGCATTATTGATGTTTGTGCCGTTTAGCGGTTTGGGTCTGCCAGCGACAACACTAGATTGCTTTGTGCTGATCTTTTGTTGTACATGGATGGGATGGGCCTGCGTGACGGGGGGTTTAACTACTGACTTCTGTGCTGGTGGAAGTGATGTAACAACAGCGAGGCTTGAAGTAGTATGCTGTTCGTTAAACATATTTTCAAGTTTATGAAGACGGCCTTCGAGGGTAATGATAGTCTTGGACTGTTGATCTATCATATGCAGTAGACTTCGAGCCATAGGGAGATTAGTACACGCGCTACAAAACCAAGGTTTGGTGGAATTAGAGCTATGTTCAGCCAAAACCGTTGCGGTTAAACCCGAGCAGCGTGAATGATACCATACGGAGCAGTTTGTGCATTCATTCCTTCGAGAACAGTAGTAGAACACTTAGGATTTCCACAGGAACTATTCGATTCAACCGTAGGACGGCTTTTACCGGTTGTTTTACACTCACCGGATCCTCGAGTATCCTTAGCGTTAGAACAAAGTTTTGTTTTTGATTTAACAACAACCATGATGACAAAAGCAGAATAAAAAATAGAAATCTGTCACGAGCGATGATATTCACTTGCGCGCGTCAGGTCAATCGCGCGTCAGGTACGGTAGGGTGCTCTCACAGCACGTGAAGTCATCTATCCGGAAACAATGCAATTATCGTTCAATCTTCAATAGTTTAATAGTATATTTATGGTAAAATAAGCACTAGCTTCAATAACCACAGGATTGTTTAACAGTGGATCGAAAAAAAGGATGAAGAAGGAAAAAACAATGTGTGGTGATGACATCACTTAGCCTAGTTGAGTAAAGTGAACACAGTCTATACTGCATGTGGGCTATTTAATGTCAGGTTGATCCAGGCCCAGACATATATATAAAATGTAAAAATACGTTTTTTTTTGTTTTTCTTTAAGTTTTTTTTATTAGACTGTCGGAATTATTCCCAATTGATATAATTCCTTAATAATTCTAAAAGTAAGTTTATTTTCATAAACGTTTTCCATCATGATGCCGTGTGTCGCTTTGTTTAAATCAAACTGAACACACACTTGCGCTTCCTACAGCGTGAACGTCTGAAAACTTGCCTGGTTTCGAACCACTAATTAATTGTTTCAGATTACTGACCTAGAATATTTCTTCCATTTTCGGTAATTCACTGCTTGTCCCATCTACGACGAGCAATTATCCCGCTGAAGAAATAACACGGGTCAAATTCATTGTTAGCAATAATCCGAGTTGACAACACAAGGATTTCGTAAGTCTGTTGTTACATAGTGTATTCTCTTGCATAAATATAATTATATATATTTATACATAATTTCATACACTTACATTAATTAGCAACACTTATAACGATTCTTATTAACATAACGCTCGGCTTATCCGCTACAAACTGGTGAGCCCGTTTTCAAATTTTTTCCCTCCATTTTCATTCATTATGTCGTCCGGCGACGAAGCCGCTATCAACTCTAACGTCAGATTGCCACCTTTCGGGATGTCAAACCCGAGAGTGTGGTTTGTTTTGGTCGAAGCTCAGTTTGAGAGCTATCGCATCAAATCACAGGACATGAAGTTCGCAAAGGTCACCGCCAACCTTCCTACGGAGGTTGCATCCGAAGTGATCGATGTCCTGGATCCAAAACCGTTAGACCATCCCTACGACAAATTGAAGTCTGCCATTCTACAACGTTTCGGCACGTCCAACGCAACTCGCATGCAACAACTTCTTCAGATAACGGAGTTGGGCGATCGAAAACCTTCGCAACTGTTGCGGCATATGCGCACGCTCGCTGGCGGCAACAATGTCAGTGACGACGTGCTAATGCACTTTTGGATCAAGTGCCTGCCTGCTCACACGAGGTCTTTCGTAGCCATACAAGAAAGCGAAACATCATTGGAGAAATTGGCACTCGCCGCCGACAAGGTACATGAGTGCCAAACAAGCAACCCCCAAGTACACGTGGTGACCGAAGACACGCCACAAACCCCAACGGAACAACGTTTCGCTCGAATCGAGGACGCAATCTAACGTCTTGCAATGTCAGTACAGACGACCTATCAACAGCGTAAACCTCAACAGCAAAAACGTCGTCCCCAAAACAACCGCGCAAACGCTTCGCGCCAGGCTGCCAACACAGGTTTCTGCAAGTACCATAAACAGTTTGGTGCTGACGCCAGGCACTGTGTGCAGCCCTGTTTCTTCCCCAACGCCAGTCACGCTAAGGCGGGAAAAGAGCAGGCCAGCCAGTAATCGTGACGGCTGCAGCTGGCCACACCGTAAGTCGCCTATTCTACATTGATGATTCTCCAACAGGTCTACGTTTCCTAATTGACACAG